>JAUEPR010000127.1:0-112634 GCA_030435655.1 Armillaria novae-zelandiae
CACTGCGCTCTATGTCTACTTTCATACACGCGCGCAGCGCGCGTGGCAGATCAATCCTTCTCATATCATGTCTGTCTCTCATCAATTCATTGGAGCGCGTCTCTGATCTGCCTCTAGTGCATTCAGTATCAAGTGCTGAGCTCTCATACTTAGTGTGACCTCAATCAGTATCATTCTAAGTTAGAGTATGCACTCTACTAATTGTCACTCGAGGTCGTACTGCGCGCGACTCGGTATCGTGCTCCATACATATATTACTGCACTCTGTGTGTTTGACACTGCGCTCTATGCATAGAGTATTGCGCTCTTTCTGTATTTCGTGTTACCTCAGTAACTAGCCCTTATACCATGTATGTATTCATACATATCGCAAAATTACACGGCTAGACACGATGCGAGCGTGTCAGCGTCGAAGACACTGATCACACCCACACCCAACACTACACACACAAACACGCTCAAGTTCGTGGGGGGATTCTAATGCGATGAAAGTAGCGAACCAATACAATTCAATTCTCAATATCTCTAAGATACATGCACAGCAATAGCGCTCGTATAATATCTAGACTTCTCTAAGTCCAATGGCTTTTCTCAAGAACAAGAGGGTGCGACTTCCGTCGCTGGGCCTCAAGGCAAGGGTGTATAACACAATACAACTTCGTCGATCGTCTCCACAAGTTTCTAGCAGTTGCTCGGGACTCTAATAACCACTGCACACAATCAATAACACCCTAAACACCACTTAAACGACTGCGCTCGAAGCAGAAACCAATTCCTATTAATTTCAACACACTAATAAACCTCGCATGTCGCGCGCTAAACCAAACCCTTCGCAAACACGTGGAGAAGTGTCTACACTGACACAAAACTCCGAAACTTCCACAAGAGCCACAGGGTTTGAACCTACGTGCTCGAGCTTCCAACCGATCGTAGATTCACAGGATTTGAACCTATGCAATCCAGAGAAACCCCGTCCGACAAGCCAAAGGGTTTGAACCTTTGCCAACCTGTGGAAATAACACAGAAAAGCGAACACTAATCAAGCCAAAGGGTTTGAACCTCTGTGCCTGTAATGCCTCGCATCACACAAATGCCCTCAAGAACTCGAAAGGGTGACCTGCAAGACACCATACTCTTATTCTCTCACAGAGCGCAAGTCAAACCGAAACCAGACTCTCTGCACGGAGTGCCGCGCTATTTTCTTGTCTAAGCACGCGACTTAAATCACACAATAGATATCTGATATGGGTTGTATTCTCTCTCGAAGTTCCTAGCTACTCTAAGTGCTAGAGTGCATGGCTGAAAAGCTTTGCACTATTACACCGGGGGCTCGAAACTTGTACTCTACATCTACACTACAGTATTTATACAATTCTACATCATACACGTCGATACAACTTAATACAGTACTGTTAGAACCTTGGAACATTATTCCTCGCAACGCGCGCGCATTGTTATAGCATGCCTGGGGCTGGACACTTGGTTGGAGGCCTATCTCGAGACCAGATTCTGTCTCCTCATGGTTGATACTCCACTCGCACTGCATTCTATACGTTGGCATGTCACTCGTCATTTCTTCGGAGGATACTTGGAGTGGCAACCAATCCTATACACTGTATCTCATTCAAATGTTGAGTTTCTAGTTTTCTCTGGTTGGTGGGGGATACCCATGGTAAGCCTAGGCACTGCGCTCTTTGGCCAAACTGGGTTCTCTCGGAGTTATCTATACTCAGGCATTATTTGGGACACGCGCGATCAGGGCCCTGTGTGTCATCAATCAATGTGTCACGTAGTTCTCTTGGGATCAGGCATGTCTTTTATTATGTCTGCGGATCATGTATGCAATCTGTTGATAGTGCATTCAGTATCGAGTGCTGAGCTCTTGTACTTAGTGTGACCTCAATGAAGTATCATACTAAGTTAGAGCATGCACTCTACCAATAGTCACTTCAGACTTGCACGCGCATGCGCGCGTTGTTATACCACGCGCTATGTTGTTATCACTGCGCTCTATGGCTATTTTTATACATGCGCGCAATGCGCGTGGCAGATCAATCCTTCTCATATCATGTCTGTCTCTCATCAATTCATTGGAGCGCGTATCTGATCTGCCTCTAGTGTATTCAATATCAAGTGCTGAGCTCTCATACTTAGTGTGACCTCAACCAGTATCATTCTAAGTTAGAGTATGCACTCTACTAATTGTCACTCGAGGTCGTACTGCGCGCAACTCGGTATCGTGCTCCATACGTATATTACTGCACTCTGTGTGTTTGACACTGCGCTCTATGCATAGAGTATTGCGCTCTTTCTGTATTTTGTGTTACCTCAGTAACTAACCCTTATACCATGTATGTATTCATACATATCACAAAATTACACGGGGGGACACATTGCGAGCGTGTCACCAGGAAGTGCAAAAGATGGCATCGTTGATTTTTCTCTTCCTCCAGAAAAATCGTTGACTGTCGGGTATGGTGCAAGTGGGACGCCTCCGAGCAGGAAAGGGACAAAGTGTTGAGGTCGACTTCATGAAACCCTTCTTCTCGACGGAATATATAGACCTGTTGGGTATCGTCCAGAGTTCGCCTTTCATGGAATACCGCCAGAATATCCCAGTTGAGAAGAAGAGCAGGCACATATGGGACACGATGTGTGTTGCAATTATTCAGAAAAACAGTGAGGATACCTTGCACGACTGTGAGAGCTATGGTGACAAAGGCAATTATCAAGGCATGATAACCAACTATGGCTCTCATATTGATCGTTTTCTTAGGTCCTAGTGATGCCTTTGGCATCTGATACTACAAAGTCTATGTGTAGAATGTAGACATCCGAACGTTATGATGGCAGTATAAACAAGAAATTTGCATTCGTATTTTTGATGCTGAATGTGGCAAATTACGATGTTGAAAAAACCAAGAAGCATGTTTTTGTTTATAATTGAATTCATATTCATAGAAGCCTGAAGGCGCCGATAAGCGCCACATGCTATAGATGTACATGTAAGAGGGGTATATTTTTACTTCTATTTTCCACAGGTGCTCACATTTTACAGAATCTCTGAACAGCATTGAACAGGAATTTGCAAAGGACACACGTGTCCATCTATTAATGCCTTCTATTACCCACTGTCGAGCGGTGTGTATGTCTTAAGTATCAGCGCTGAAAGATATCTTGCCTTTCATTTTGCTTCCTCTGAAAGTGCTTCGATGGATAGGCTCCGATAAATACATTGACTTACATGAATGTTTGATAATTTAAAAAAGCACCCTTGTTCCTCGATACATTAGCCATGATACTGGGAAATGCCCACAGTATCTGCATTGCAATCCAGAAATATCTTGCGCATGTTCTATCAATAACGATAAGGAGATTCCATGGGTTTTAACTTGTATCAGAAGAAGGGAAGATGTTAAATCTTTGGGAAACCAAGGTGACAGCATGAACATTGAAGACGTGACTTGGATGTAAGGCAACCCATACTTCATAGATGCAGAAGGGTCCATTGTCTCTTCACACACACATTCATCCCGATTATCTAAAATGTAACTGCAAAAGAGATCTATATGTGCATTGACACCTTTTGTTTGAATATGAGCGCTGATGCTTTTTGTAACCTTTATTTCATCCTTGCTGTGTTAGCTATCAAAGTAGGAAGTAGATACAGCATTGAATCTTAGGCTGATATCCATTCATGCCTCAGAGATGTGAAGAGCATGTAAGACAGTGAAGAGCTGTCTGAGTGCACAGAGCTAGAAATGCAACAGCATCGAAGACACTGATCACACCCACACCCAACACTACACACACAAACATGCTCAAGTTCATGGGGGGATTCTAATGCGATGAAAGTAGCAAACCAATACAATTCAATTCTCAATATCTCTAAGATACACACACAGCAATAGTGCTCGTATAATATCTAGACTTCTCTAAGTCCAAAGGCTTTTCTCAAGAACAAGAGGGTGCGACTTCCATTGCTGGGCCTCAAGGCAAGGGTGTATAACACAATACAACTTCGTCAAACATCTCCACAACTTTCTAGCAGTTGCTCGGGACTCTAATAACCACTGCACACAATCAATAACACCCTAAACACCACTTAAACAACTGCACTTGAAGTAGAAACCAATTCCTATTAAACTCAACACACTAATAAACCTCGCGTGTCGCGCGCTAAACCAAAACCTTTGCAAACATGTGGAGAAGTGTCTACACTGACACAAAACTCCGAAACTTCCACAAGAGCCACAGGGTTTGAACCTACATGCTTGAGCTTCCAACTGATCGTAGATTCACAGGGTTCAAACCTATGCAATCCAGAGAAACCCTGTCCGACAAGCCAAAGGGTTTGAACCTCTGCTGCCTGTAATGCCTTGCGTCACACAAATGCCCTCAAGAACTCGAAAGGGTGACCTTCAAGACACCATACTCTTATTCTCTCACAGAGCGCAAGTCAAACTGAAACCAGACTCTCTGCACGGAGTGCCGCACTATTTTCTTATCTAAGCACATAACTTAATTCACACAATAGATATCTGATATGGGTTGTATTCTCTCTCGAAGTTCCTAGCTACTCTAAGTGCTAGAGCACATGGCTGAAAAGCTTTGCACTATTACACCGTGGGCTCGAAACTTGTACTCTACATCTACACTACAGTATTTATACAATTCTACATCATACACGTCGATACAACTTAATACAGTACTGTTAGAACCTCGGAACATTATTCCTCGCAATGCACACGCGTTGTTATAGCATGCCCGGGGCTGGACACTTGGTTGGAGGCCTATCTCGAGACCAGATTCTGTTTCCTCATGGTTGATACTCCACTCGCACTGCTCTCTATGCGTTGGCATGTCACTCGTCATTTCCTTGGAGGATACTTGGAGTGACAACCAATCATATAGGCTGTATCCTATTCTAAAGTTGAGTTTCTAGGTTTCTCTGGTTGGTGGGGGATACCTGTGAGAAGCCTAGGCACTGCTCTCTTCGGCTAAACTGGGTTCTCTTGGAGTTATCTATGCTGAGGCATTATTTGGGACATGTGCGTGCATGCCACGTGATCAGGGCCCTGTGCATCATTGATCAATGTGTCATGTAGTTCTCTTGAGATCAGGCATGTCTTTTATTATGTCTGCGGATCATGTATGCAATCTGTTGGTAGTGCATTCAGTATCGAGTGCTGAGCTCTTGTACTTAGTGTGACCTCAATGAAGTATCATACTAAGTTAGAGCATGCACTCTACCAATAGTCACTTCAGACTTGCACATGCATGTGCATTGTTACACTGCCCGCTATCTTGGTTTGATCACTGCACTCTATTGGTTTCACACTGCGCTCGATTCATATATCACTGCGCTCCATGTCTATTTCCATATATGCATGCAGCACACATCTTTTCATGTGCTCTACTTCTATGTTCCTATATGCGCATGGTGCACGTCATAGATCAATGTAGTTCTCCTTGTATCATGCCTGTCTCTCATCAATTCCTTAGAGTGCGTGGCTGATCTGCCTCTTAGTGCATTCAGTATCAAGTGCTGAGCTCTCATACTTAGTGTGACCTCGACTAGTATCATTCTAAGTTAGAGCATGTACTCTACCAATTGTCACCCAAGGCCATACTGCGTGCGACTCTATATTGTGCTCCCTACATGGATCATTGCACTCTGTGTGTTTGACACTGTGCTCTATGCATATAGCACTGTGCTCTATCTGTATCTTTCATTATCTCAGTACCCAGCCATTATGCAATGCATGTATTGATACATTTCGCAAAATTACATGCATAGACACTTTGTGAGCATGTCAATGGGAGCCCTGTACAAACAAATGATGGTATCACCATCACGATGATGAAGGGAAACACTAGTCTGGGATTTAGATGAACATAAGGTGCAAGTCAGATGGGGTAGTTCAAGCTGTGGGTTTGACCTGGGTGGTATTCACACAGCCACATACCATTGTAAGCTTAGCTTCTCTCCTCAAGTTCATTGAATGTCTGCCGGATTTCACATGGGAATTTTGGCCAGTGATAACCAGGTAGTATATCAGCTACTCAAGGAACTGTAGGTAGTAGCTGCTGCCGCCTTCAGAATTGTGGGGAACGCAGACCAGGGTAGTAGAATCTGAGATGTAAGTGGGTCAATGTTCCAGGCCACGTCAACTTCTTAAGAACTACTATAGTACTTCCTTCCTTCCTTCCTTCCTTCCTTCCAACTTCATTCAAAGGACAAATGACCAAATTGGAAGCAGGAATGCATGGATGTCAATAGGATCTGTGGAAATTGACACCCTGTCAGGGACGGGAAACACTGCACTCACAGAAGATCAGCAGATACTGGGAAAGACCAAGGAAGGACGTGTATTCTGGGCTAGTAGAGGTCTACATGACTGAAAGAAAGAAAAAATGAAAAGTAGGCATAGCCTTCTAATTAAGAGAGTGCATCAATTGATCAATGGTATGCAAAGAAGGCCACTAAGAAATTCCTCATCCTCACAACATGGCAGGGCACACTTCTGACTGAAGGCTCCCTACAAGATGACTGGACAAAGGATAATGGGGTGTTAGTAGGTGTTGAGTAACAATGTGTTACATCATGTGCACATGACTGTCATACTAAAGTGCCATATTCCCTTCCTTCTCACCTCAGTCAATCCAACATCCTGGCTGAGGTGAGACCATCTTTTACTATGTTCTGTACCACAGATATCTAACCTACTAGTAGAATTATCTTTTCTGTGTGTACAGGAATTAACAGGTTATGGGTGTTTGAAGTATTCTTCACCCTGTACACTTTGTTTTACCTGATTTCTACGTGTGGACATTCCCTATTCCCTTCATTTTTTGGTGCATATAACCAGCTTCTTTGGCGATGTCATGGCCTGCTTCAAACTCTCGCCAAAACCCCGGTTCCAGTCACCCTGACATCAATGGAGAGCCTGAGCACAACCCTGGCTCCATATTGGATCCTGACATTGGCGATATGTTTGATGACCCTGGGGCCAACAGTTTCCCAGACACCAGTCCTCCCCCTGCTTGTTGAATTAATGTGTTTGTGCCCAGCCCTATCCCTGGACACCAGAATGTGCCTCCTGATCAGAATCCTGCTCCCACCCTTCATCTCACCACTGTGGAAATCTTCTGTTTTGCATATGACAATTTCCTGCACAATGACCGCACCATCATGGCTTTCCTGGATTTGCACCTCACCAAGTTGGAACGGATGTATACTGTTAGCTCTGCTGATGCTCGTTTGTTCTGGTCCAAACTACGATCTCACCATGAGACTCAAGGGGTCACCTCACAAGCCTCCTTGATTGAGGAGCTGCTGCAAATAACCTACTCAAAGGATGTTTCCTTTGCCATGACAACAGAACATTTACATAAGGTTAACGACCAGATTTGGGACATGGGTACTCCCACTCGAAACGATTTTCTTTGTATTGCAATTGTCCAAGCCTTGACACCTAACTTTCCAGATCATCATCTCATGGTCATTTGCGAGCTCCCTGCCGGAACATCAGCAAGGCCTTGTTCATCTACAAAGCTGATTAAAATCCTTGAGCTTGACACAAAATTCACTGCCAACAGCCCTGCTCCTTTCGTGCTCACCACCCAGCACACATGTGCACCTGTGAAGGAAGTTTGCACCATCTGTCACAGATCTACTCACTCTGCCCTGTATTGCATGCAGCCTAGGGGTGTTATGGCAGGGCAGACTGTGCAGGCTGCATGTGTGAAACGTCTCATAGACAAAGGTATTCCCAGTGTTTTGTCATCCTCCCCTTCCTCTGCTGCGACGAATACCCCCAGTTTCAGCAACCCTTCTCATAACCATTTCAAAGACAAGGCAGGTCACTCTTTCATAGTCGACACCTCTACTGGACAGGTCTTCCTCCTCACCACCAATCCTACTCCTGCTCCACCCTTCGACATCTTTATAGGACTCATGACAAATGACGTGAACAACTTAATATGACCTGCCATCCCTGCCAGCATGTGCCCCACCGACTACGAGGAGTTGATTGTCTTCATCAATATTGATGATCTTCTTGCTTCTGTGGACTGGATGGCTGCTTCTCGTGTGCTTTCTGATGATTTTGCAGCATTCTTGGCAGTCTCGTATGACAGCACATCTTTGGAGGTCTCACCTTGGATCAAGGATACCAGCGCAATGGTCCATATTTCTCATGATGCAAGTGATTTCTTCTCTCTCTGCCAGTTAGCTGTCCCTCACACCATCAGGGGTGTTGGGGGCAGCTCTATTACTGCTCTCAGGGTTGGGACTGTGAAGCTCCACTTGACTAAGGGTGGTACTCTCTGCCTCAAAAATGTTCTCTACATTCCTACCTCATCTGTTTGACTTCTCTCTGTTGCTGTCATCACCAAGAAGCTCCAATGTGTTGTCTCCTTCAATGCCTTTTCCTCTCACATTCACCGAAACAATTGTCTCCTCACTACTGGCTCGCATCTCGAAAACTGTAATCTCTACAAGCTCAACTGCACAAATGTCCATACCGAACATGCAAATTTTGCCCCCCATGCTGTCCCCACTCTTGATACATGGCACCATCATCTTGGCCACCCAAACAACCATGCTATTCACCTCATGGCTATGAAACACCTTGCCGAAGGTATGCCTATCAACCTCTCTTCCATTCCACCCTCATGTGAATCCTGCATCCTTGGTAAACAGACTAGGTCATCTGTCCCCAAGGTCCACATGGGTTTGAGAGCATCGAAGAAATTAGAGGTCATGTCCATGGATTTGACTGGGCTGGAAGAAGTTGTGTCAGCTTCTGGGAACAGATACATGATGTCTGTCATTGATGAATACACTTGAATGCCTTTTGTTCTTCCCCTTAAGATGAAAGACTCTGTGTTTGCTCACATCACTGCTTGGGAGCTACAGGTCAAATGTGAGACTGGCCAACATCCAATGAAGTACAGGATCGACAATGGTGAGCTGAAGTCGGTGGAGTTCGACAACTGGTGTTCCTCTAGAGGCATTGTTATCGAGTATACTGCTCCCTATACAAGCACTCATAATGGACAGGTGGAGAGGACACATTGCACCATTATGAGTAAGGCATGCACAATGTGTATTGAGTGTGAGATGTCCCCCAATAGGTGGGATGAATTTTGCCTTACAGCTGCCTATTTAACCACACAGACTCCTGCCACTGGTGCTAGTTTTCAACCCCCATTCCAACGTTGGCATAACTGCCTTCCTAACCTTTCCCACCTTTGTGAGATTGGTTGTAAAGCTTTTGTTCTTGTTCAACCTACTGATAAGAACCCTAAAATCTATCCCAGATCTGTAGAATGCATCCTCATTGGCTACTCCCAGTCTTCAAAGGCATACCAATGCTTCCACAGGGCCTCTAACAAGGTGGTTGAATCTTTTCATGTCTGGTGATGAACCTAGAGACTCCTGCAGGCAGAAAACAACTAAACCGTTGAGCAGCAAGTGGTATCCGTTTTACAGAATCTGAAGGCAGGTTCTAGCGAGTCTAGTTGGGCACCTCCATGCAGTGACTATCCTTCCCAAGCTTATAATGTTTTGTTGTTACTTCAGTAACAAGTCAGTACTAGAGAACTAGGTGAGTGAAAGAAGTTCACTAGTAGGTTTGGTGTCGTTCTTAGTGGATCGAACGGTATCTGTGGGTGTCAGTAACTAAAGAGTGAGTATCCTATCTTGGATTACTCTTGAAGTTAGCTAGTAGTGGGTGGAAGCCTGAGAGTGTCAACAAAGGTGAGTTTCCCCTTCCTTAGTTATAGACTTAAGCTAGTAGGCAATGGGTGTGTATATGTGTCTTTGACTATGAAGACCTTAGTTTGTTGGGTCAATTGTGTGGGGGAGTAGTAGTCCCAAGCGTATTCTATTGTTCTAGCTCAAATACTTTGTTACTTTTATACTACTATTCTATACTACAGCATAATCTACTGTTGTCAGCCGCAGTACTTGCTTATTGAGCATAGCAAACTTATTTGTAACACTATTACTGTGCTATCTTCCTTATAATAGCTTGCTCATATGGATATCTATGTGCCCAACTAACGAGGCCTAATGGCAGGACCACCTTACTAACCATAGTAGTTCCACAGTTACTACTGCCACAAGTTCGCAAACTTGTTTGGTCAGGTCATATATGCATTGGTGTGCCTGGAGCTTTCTTTATTATAAGTCCCTTTTTGCCACATACTATGTGCATGTTGGGAGACCCTATGACTGCATGGGTCTGGTCACATGCTAGGTACCATATCTTGCCACGTCAGACACATATGACACATATGTTTAATTATGTCTGACCGATGCCAGTGATTCACATCAGAGCTGACCTATGCATCATAGCTCACAAACTTTGTGTGTTGCCTATGGATTGGGATGGTTTAACCAGCATTGAACCAGCACACCTTATCTGACTAGGGTGCTGGCCTAAGAATAGGTCGATAAATTGTTGTATGTTCCCATGAATTCTGAGTGCACAGAGCCACCAGGCTCATCACTGGTTTGTTGAATGCAAAGACTCCATTGAACGGCCGCTCCACCCTGGCATCATTGCAAACCCTCTGGATTCTCCTACCATGGCTCAGCCTTCTTCCCCCCTGCCTGAAACTCCTGCTTCCACCCCTGCTTCCATCCCTCCTCCTACTGCTTCACCTGCTCCCCATCAGTCCTCTCACCCCTCTTTACCTAGTGAATGCTTGGCTGACGCACAAGGTATTCACCGCATCCCTGCTGTACAAGCCGCTACTTTGGCCTCTGCTAAAACTGAGGCATGAGTCAAGGCTGAGCATGCTGCTGCCAAGGATCTTTGTCATCAAGCCTGACTTGAGGTCCACACTGCTCTCTTTGATGACTCCAGCCATGCAGGTCCTTCGCTAGCCTCTATTTCTGATGATGAGGATATACTTCTTGACAAAATCCTTGCCACTGCTGAGTTGTATGCCACTGACAACATCGCTGATGATGACCCTGCTACCTTATGAGAGGCCCTGGCTTCCCCACATTGTGCGTCTTGGGTTGCTGGTACTCAGGAGGAGCTCACAAGCTTGAAGACCATGGGCATCTACAAGCTCATTCCCCGATCCTCCATGCCTGCAGGGAGAAAAGTCCTCTGAGTGAAGTGGGTCTTCAAGTTGAAACACAACAGTGGCAATATCCCCCTCTGATACAAAGCACATCTCGTTGTCCGTGGCTTCAAGCAGGTCTGTGGGCAAGATTATGACCAAACAACTTCTCCCACTGCATGTATGGAGTCTTTTTGTTTACTTCTCCACATCACTGTGATGCGTGACTGGGACATCCAACAGTTCGACATCCATACTGCTTTCCTATATGGACTCCTTGGTGACAATGAAACCCAGTGGATGGAACAACCTGAAGGCTTTGCTGAGGTGGGTAAGGAGGACCACATCTGGCAGCTGCAGTGTGGATTGGATGGTATGAAGCAAAGTGGTCAGATTTGGAACTGAACATTGAATGAGGCTATGCAATCCTGGGGTTTCAAGAGGCTACAATGTAAATGGTGCATATACTATCGGAGGACAGCCACCAGCATCATCATTTGCGCTGTTCATGTTGATGATTTTCTCTCAGTTGGCAGCTCTACAGACGAGAACGATTTGTTTTTGACTCAGCTGCAATCAAAATGGAAAATCTCCATGGAAGATGCTAGGTTTGTAGTGGGCATTGCTATTGAGCATGACCATGCCTCTTGCCAGATCTTCCTTTCCCAGACCGCCCTTATTGACAAAGTCCTGACCCAGTTTGGTCATGCTGATTGTCATCCCAGATTAATCCCCATGGACCCTGATATCCACCTCACATATCCTGACCCTGCCATAATCCTACCTCAGGAGGAGTCTGCAGCCCTTGCTCATCTACCCTACTGATCCCTTGTCAGCTCACTGATGTATATTGCTATTGGCACTTGGCCCAATATTGTGTTCACCATGTCCAGACTCACACAATTTCTGGACTGCTTCTGTACCCCACATTGGGATGCGGCCATCAATGTTCTCCAATATCTGAAAGGCACTCAGATGCTTTGCCTCACTCTCAGTGGAGATCGTTGCTCCCTTATTGGTTTCTCCAATTCCTCTTATGCTGACAGCCTTGATGATTGTCGTTCCACCATGGGTTACTGTTTCTCACTCGGACTGGGCATGATTAGAGTTCTCACAAGCAGAAGATGGTCGTCACCTTGACAACTGAGGCTGAATACATTGCTGCCTCTGAGTCCGTTAAGGAATCCATGTGGATATGTCAAGTCTTCTGCAAAATCCAGCTGGGTAACTCCGACCCCACCCCTTTGCTCTGCAACAACAACAGCGCCATGTGTCTGGCATTCGATCCAGCATTTCATGCTCACGTCAAACACCTTGACGTTCATTATCATTACATATGTGAGCATGTTGCTGAAGGTTCTGTCAGTATCCACTGAATTGCTTCCAAGGAGAATGTTGCCGATGTCTTCACTAAACCATTGCCACGGATGGACTTCCTGTGTTGTCAGGCTGACCACGGACTCACCTGATGTCCATGCGAGGAGGAGATTTTGGCTGTCTTGATTCTCTTTCCTTTTTTTCCTTTCTTATGATATATTTTTCTTTTCACACTCGTGTCCACATTGAGGAGGAGTGTTGAGTAACAATGTGTTACATCACATGTATGTGACCGTCATACTAAAGCACCGTATTCCCTTCCTTCTCACCTCAGTCAATCCAACATCCTGGCTGAGGTGAGACCATCTTTTACTATGTTCTGTACCACAGATATCTAACCTACTAGTAGAATTGTCTTTTCTGTGTGTACAGGTACAGTTTCTAATACCAATTTAGTCAATCCAACATCCTGGCTGAGAATTATCTTTTCTGTGTGTACAGGAATTAACAGTAGGTATTGTGAAGTGAATGATGAAGGTGCGGTACTGATGGTACCCACCAGAGCTCACCTAACAGAGCCCTACACATGACTTGTTCCTTAGACATGAAAGTCAGTGCGTAAATGCATTCACCTCGTGTGGTAAATTAAGGTCTCATGAGCTGTAGGAATGACTCCATACAATACTCACTCATCTTAACGAGGCCCCATACCTCGTATCCCCAACGGGCTAAATACAATGTCCTCGGCGTGCCAGCCCGCTAGTCGGGAGCCCCCGCTGTGCGGGGTGTATGATGCCATATCAAATGTTCCACAACAAAAAAAGAAGAGGAAAGATCGAAGGCATCAATCGCTATCAATGGGTTATGCGTGAGGAGGCTTTGGACATCAATCTAGATTTAATGATGCTGTGCGTACTTCCTAGCCCCATATGATGGCCAGCGCTGGAAGCGAAGAGTGAAGACAGATAGGCAAACATTCACGTCCAACTGCAGCCGTCACATATGATATTCATTGAAGTCTTTGTTCCGTCCATTGAGGAATTGAGATGTTTCTGACTTGCGGCACATCTAACACGATTCTCCCACCACCCCACCCGATAATGTGTATCATCTGTCCGGATTATTAGGTGCCAATACACAGATGGATCTGGTTTTCAGAAAAGCAGATGGGTAAACGGTCAACCCTGTGCAAAGTGAAAGGGCGATGGATGTTGCTACACCTATAAAGTCTCACACATCTTATGTCCTATAGCACAAGCTACACATACAGCTCTAGTATTCTTGACTCTACCTTCTGTGTCTCAGATTTCAACACCAATAGGCATGCTTCTTAAATGGATCAACATCACAGTCAGCAATGTGTACGAGCTACTGTGGTATCTGATGGTGTTAGTAGCTTTCCAATTCTTTTGATGATTCTTATTGAATCTCTGTGTTCAATTACAGCTCCCTGCCTCCTAAGGCTACAACGTAAGGGATCTCTGTGACAAGACAATTGATTTTACTGAAACGAATGTTGCAGGTCAGAGGGTGAAATAGCAGAGGAAACACCTCCAACTTCTCAGGAATATGATGGCAGCTCCCAGCCTCCTCCAACGTAAGGGATCTCTGCGAAGAGACGATTGATTTCACTGACATCCGAATGTTGCAGGTCTCAGGCTGAGATAGAGAAGGAAACACATCCATCTCCTGAGGTACACGAGGAGAGCTCCCAGCCTCCTCTAACGTAAGGGATCTCTGCGAAAAGACGATTGGTTTCACTGACACTCAATTTTTGCAGGCCTCAGGCTGCAGCTGGTCTAGCAAAGGAAACACTTCAGCCGTATGTCGACCCCCATCTATTTAAATACACCATGATGGTGACTCTGCTTCACAGTCCCTCTGAGCCTATTCTTATTGCGAAGTTCGTATATGATATTTCACGTCCCAGGATATTTGCACTGAGTAAGCAATTGTTAGGCCTACCCCGGCCCTGTTTGCACTGGTTATCGGCATCGATGAGTATGTGAACCTGCGCAATCTGACTGGTGCTGTTGCTGATGCAGATGCCGTCAACAATTTTTTACTCAAAAACCTCGATGTTCCAGAGAACCATATCAAGAATCTTCGCAACAAGGAGGTCACAAGAGTTACCATTGAGGAGGAGATTAAGAACCTTGGGGACAATCCGGCAATCAAGCTGGGCGATGCGATTCTCATCTTCTATGCAGGGCATGGAGCCGAAGGGAAGGCACCAGCAAAACAGCCGAGCGCCGATGGGAAGATACAAATGCTGGCTCCCCACGACTTTCTCAAGGGAGGGTCAAACGACCTCAAACAAGGTCAAGGCTTACCAAATGTGAGGCTCTCTCGTCTTCTCCGGGACATCGCAAACAAGAAGTCAGACAACATTGTGAGGTCCCACCTGTGTTAATAACATCTAGTATCTGACCATGTCCACCGACAGACTGTCATTCTTGATTGTTGTCACTCTGGGTCGGGCATGCGAACGGGCGACGATGATGAGACTTTCACTGTCCATGGGATTGATCTCCCAGCGTCGTACACTGTTCCTGACGAGCTCTTGCCTGATCCAGACGCCCGGGAGAGTGGCATTGCAGAGGGACACAAAAATGCAGGTCTCTTGTCACACGTGCTCCTATCAGCATGCCAGGTGGGACAGCGTGCAAGGGAGGAAGATCGATGTGGTGTCTTTACATCAGCATTGTTGGAGGTGTTACAGGATCACGCAGTCAACAAGCTCACTTATACGGACATAATAAACAATCTTCGTGATCTGCCTGCGTACGCATTTTCGTTCCTAATCTGCTATCACTGATCTGTCCTTTACAGACAAAACCCTCAGTGTGAGGGTGAAAACAAATCCCAATACCTTTTCAATTCCAGAGTAACCAGCCCACACCACGAAATACACCCCATCCATGCAGTCCAGCCTGGGGACCTTGACGTGACGCCAGGGCAATACATTTTGGAAGCCGGCGAGGCCTATGGGATCACAAAGAACACCGAGTTTGTCGTCTTTGCTGACAAAACCAAGGCATTGGAGTCTGCCTGGGAGTGCTCTTGGAACTGTCATAGCAGTAAAGACTACTGCTTTCAAAACCACGTGCGATCTCTCTCCGCGTGGTGATAAAACGCAGCCATTCCCCCTTTCTGCTCCCGGATTCGCCTTGCAGACTCTAGTCGGCAAAAAACAGGATGTTCGCCTTTTCATCGAGCTGGCTCCAGAACTCGTCCCTGTCTTTATGCAGATAGCCGAGGAGATGCAAAGTGTCAAAGAAGGAAAGAGGGGATTCAGTCTGGTGAAGAGCCGTGACGATACGCTGGATCTAATTGTTACTGTGAATGGCGACCACATCCATTTCGAGATCATGGAGGAGCACTCTCGCGAACATGGGCTAAGACATATGCCATTGGAAGTCAAAATCGATGATCCGGAGGCTATTCACCATGTTCTTCAAAGTTCCACCGACTTCTTTTGGCACCTTCGTCAGTCTAGTCCAAAGAGCCCCCTCGCTGAAAAGGTCGGGCTGGAGTGCACAAAGCTTACAGAGACTGACGACTATGCGGATGACTTGGAAGCGGTTTTAATGCCTGACCCCAACGGTGATAATCTGAACGTCAGAGGTGTGATTAGGGTGGATGTCGATGAAAAAGCGAAGTATGGATTCAGGATCACCAATACATCGGTGGTACCTCTCTATGTTTCGATGTTCTATTTCGATATGAGTGATTTGAGCATCAGTAAGCTGTTTTTCTCATTCTGATGTTCCCCTCCAATGACTCCCTTTGCAGGTTCGTATTATCAACCGGGATACTCGAAGAAAGATGTGGACGTGTCTCTTCCTAAGAAATGCGATAAATCGTCGACCCCCAGATCGTTGACCATCGGGTATGGCGCGAGTGGGATGGTTCCGCACAGATACACACTCAGAAAGGGTCAAGATGTCGATGTTGGCTTCTTGAAGCTTTTCTTCTTGTTGGAGTACATGGACTTGTCGGGTGTTGTCCAGAAGTCTCCTTTTGATGACGTCCACGAGAACAAGGATGTAAAGCCCCGGGTGATGAAGAACTTGTGGCATACGATGTGTGTTCCAGTTGTTCAGACCAAGAAAGGGGGCGCCTCGTGATGCGACAGCTGTTGCCAGAGTAGTAGTAAAGTTTTCATTTCTTTCTTTTGACACCTTTCCGTTGTTCGCTTTTTACCCCAGAGTCCATTGTTGATATGCAAGCCCACACCGCGATTACAACCATTATGATCAAGCACTTTGTATTCTCGGATTAGTCGTATGTGCCTTGCAGTCTTGTTGCAGTCACTTGCTACTGAGCGTAATTCTTTTTTTTTAAAAGTTTTACTAAATTTAACCTCTGACAATCAATAGTCATGCTATTGGTTTCTTGTCATTATTGTTGGAATTATACAGTGTATCATGACGACCTGACCCAGACAGCACCTGCAATATATCATGAATGCATGGAACATACACACTTCATAAGTGATCACCCGAATTCGGGCCGAGAATGTGAGTTGATCAGCCTCTACCGGACTCAATTTGTGAATCAGATTATTTCATGTCATAATATTCAGTATTTACATCTAATGCATGGCTAATAGCTATGATACTTGAGGGAGGCTACTCCATTTAAATTTATTAGTTACTAGCCGTGAGAGATAGACCTCGCCAGTTAACTGTGATTCGCCTCATGACTGTCTACTGTGAGACCTTCAAATTTGACGCCTCGAGTTCAAGGGAAAGATTTAGGAGACCAGATCAAATAATTTGAAGTCATTGAGGCGGTGTCGTATTCTTGATTTCAAATGTTGGTCTCCCAACCTGCTCCCAACGGTCATTCGGCGTCTCGGCCGGTACATGACATTCAAAAGTATATCAGAATAAGACATGCATTGTACCTAGTAAGCCTCCGGGAAGCTCGTTACTGGTCTTGGAATTAAAGTTCAGCTCAGGCCTTGCACCATGCTCGTATAAGCAAGTGAATTTCGAGTCCGAGGGACTTTATTTCCTTCAAAACGACGGCGAAATGTCCCTATTTCTGCGAAAAGACGAGTCACCCATTCACTAAACGCCGTGGATGTAAAGGCCAAAGCAGCTGTATATAGTATGGGAACTACTTGCTAACCTCTGTTTTTTAATTTTCTTTTTCGGTCGGGTTTGGTCGGGGATACGAACGTACTGAGCGGAAAACCAATGAACTAGAAATGGGAACGTTTATTATGATGGTCATAAGAATAGTATGGTGACATAGTATATATATAAGCCGGACTAGGGGGTAAGATCCAACATTTAAAGGTATCAGCTGGCGATACTAATAAAACTAAAAGAAGTGAATGTCATCGTGAATTGTGGCACCTTGAAAGCTGTACTCCCGGAGATCACACTCCTAAGCACCCTCGAATCCCTTTTTCTGAACAACCGCAACACACATTGCGTCCCATAAACCCCTGCTCTCGGGCATGGCTCGCGCCCCCCCGCGGCAATCTATGAAAGGTGATCCCTGGACGACGCCTGAGAAGTCTAAATACTCCGTCGAAAAGAACAGCTTCAAGAAGCCGACATCGACATCTTGTCCCTTTCGGAGTGTGTATATGTGCGGAACCGTCCCACTCGCGCCGTACCCCATGGCCAACGATTCTCCGGGAGGAAGAGAAACATCGACGTTCTTTTTGGCACTTCCCGGTTGATAATACGAACCTGCAAATGGAGTTATTGGAGTGAAATGTCAGAATGAGAAAGATTGCATACTGATGCTTAAATCGCTGACATCGAAATAAAACATCGATACATAGAGAGGTACCGACATCGTATTTGTAATCTTGAATCCATAGATGGCATCCTCATTGACGTCGACTACAATCACACCTCCGACGTTCAGATTATGGCCATTGGGATCAGGAATCAAGATCTCTTCCAAGTCATCTGTGTACTCCCCGGTCTCTTTAAGCTTCATACACTCGAGCGTGCATGTAGCGAGGGGAGTCCCTTTCCTCGAATGGTGGAGGTACCAGTAGAAATCAGCGGAACTTTGAAGAACGCGGTGGATAGTGTCTGAATCATCGATCTTGACTTTAAATGGCATGCGTGTGAGCCCCTGTCGACGACAGAGCTCGTCCATAATCTCGAACTGGACGTCGTCACCATCCGCACTAATGACCAGATCCGGCACATCCTCACGACTCTGAACCAAGCGGAATCTCCTCTTTCCTCCTTTGTCACTTGCAATCTCGTGAGCTATTCGTTTAACGGTTCTCAGTAGCCTTTTGCCCGGCTCGATGAAAAACCGAACATCCTGTTCCTCGTCGCCCCGAGTCTGCAAGGCAAATCCTGGAGCTACAAGGCGGAATGGTGGTTCATTGCCACGGGCAGAGAAGTTGCATGTAGAAGTGAAAGTGGCAATATTTGAAACAACGACGGTTCCCAAAGTAGTCGACATGGCTCTGTCAGTGAATACAACGAGCTGCGTCTTTCTTGTGATCCCATAGGCCTCACCGGCATCCAAAATATACTGGCCCGGTGTGTCAGAGCAAGCGTGGATGGAGTACAATTCTCGTCGTGGATTGGTTACTTTGGAATTGAAAAGACACCGAGTTTGGTGAACACCTTCACACTGCGGGTCTTGTCTGTATTGTATAGATGAGGTTCAGTAGACCACTGGCAGAAGACAAAGGTGGACTTACTCGGGAAGATCAGGTAGATTGGCTATTATGTCCTTGTATGTAACCTTGTCGAAGTCATGTTCCTGCAACAAGTTCAACAGCGCTGAGGTAAAGACGCCACGTCCGCCTCTTTCTCCGGCTTCCTGCCCGTGCTTGCAGGCTGCAAGGAGCACGTGTGACAATAGACCTGTCGTCTCGAATCCCTTCGCAACAGCACTCCCCCGAGCATCTGGCTCAATATCATGCAAGAGGTCTTGGGCGACCACGTAGTCCTCTGGGAGATCGATCCCACGAACGGCGAAAGTGGGGTCGTCGTCGTCCGTTCGCGTGCCCGAGCCCGAATGACAGCAGTCGAGAATGACAGTCTGTGAGTGTAACCGATTAGACACGATGCATCATAGAAAAGCAGAAACCTACAATGTTGTCTGACTTTCTCACGGCGAGGTCTGCGAGAATATGCGAGAGCCTCCTATCTAGTACACCTTGACCGTGCTTCAAGTCCTTCGATCCGCTGGCGATAAAATCGTGGGGAACCAGCATTTGTATTCTCCCGTTGGGGCTGGACCATCCAGAAGGTGCCTTCGCCTCAGCACCATGACCCGCGAAGAAGATGAGAATTGGGTCATCCCTCTTAATCTTCGGATTGTTCCCAAGGTCTTTAATGGCCGTCTCGATAGTCAACCCCGTGCCTTCTTCATTGCGCAAATTCTTGATTTGACTCTTTGGAACGCGGAGGGTCTCTTGTAAAAATGCATCGACGGCATCAGCATCGGCAACAGCACCGCTCAGGTTCCTGATCTCGTTCGAAAGGTACTTGTCGATGCCAATAACCAACGCAAACAAGGGAGGGGGAGGGCTAGCCATGACAAACTCAGTGTCCTATTCTTGGGCGTGGGATGAGGACCTACCGTCCAATGGTAAGCGATCGTTTAGGACTGAAATTAAGGGTTATTTCAATTTCTTAGCATGGATTCCGAAATTGTCGTACGGCAGACAAGAAGCATCTTCTAGACTATTTGCAGGCCTGCAAATTATCGCATCAGTGAATTAATCGTTTTTCAAACAGAAGTTCCTTACGGCGGAGTATGAGAGCTGCAATTCGAAAAGCGGAAATTTAATCGGAATCCTTGTAAGAATTGGAATGCCCCTGACCACAGCAAAACGTCCGACACAGTGCTGATCGCGGTCTTGAGCCAGTTAAAGAACATGTGGATGGCGACAGGGCCCTAAGGGGGACACCGACGAAGAGGATTGTATGTGCGACTTGGACCACAGGGCGACACTTTATATAGTAACATTTTTGCATGTGTTGGCTGAAAAGTTAAAATGGCCTGCAACAAAGACGATCGATCGCTACCATCCCACATCTAGAAGAAATCTTAGATGTGGGACAAAGTTGGTCCTTTCAGCAAGCGCCCACAGTGGCCTTGAGGCGTGTTCTTCATTTCCACGTTCATATATGATCTATGCATATATGTGAGTCTCTGAGACACTAGGCAGTGATTTGAGGGTGGTCTTACTGTCAAATCATCCCTCATCTCGGTCATCGACGGAAATTTACCATGGAGGAAGAACATAGGAATCGTTTCGTCGCACAGATTTCTCCAACTGATGTCATTTTGGTCAAAAGCAACATCATAAGAGAAAGACGAAGGCATTCGATTGAAACACCACACCGACTACCGGACGGCGAGAAAACCTTACTAGAAGACAGCAAATTAAATGAGAAGAGTAAGGAAAACGCCCCAGAGTACATAGCGTGCTCTAAGCGACGACGTTGCTTGATTCAATTATGTGTAACAAAAAGGGTAGGTAGGTATGTAGCTGTCCACCGTGACTGGCAGGAAGTAGCCGGTGGCTGTGCAAGTATTTATGTCACGTGCATGCCAACGCTCGCCAAAACAAGTCTCTTCGCAACAAATCTAATTGCCAGCGACCAAACCAATGAAGGAGAAACAGGAACGCGAGATTTACAACCGGATCCGTGTATGACAATCTTTTCAACTTGGACCGCTCAACAGTGACTCAGGTCGGAAAGCTCCCTTGCTAGAGCACTTTGACGGACTGTTCCGACAATCGCTCAAAAAACCCTGTCGGCTAAACAGCCTCCTCCCCGCTCTTCGAGAGCGTTTCAAACCTCGTGGTTTCAATAGCTTGGAAGAACTCATCTCCTGCAGAAAGAAAGCAGCATTGCCTATTCCCGATGGACATCCGGAGAAGCCTTGCATACTGATATACCTCGGTGTTTCAATCGCATCTTGTTTCGCCTGTCAACAAACCCTGCTAAACGCTGGAGTACTTCCGTTGTTAAACCCCACCGCATTCTCCTCTACCCGCCCACCTTCCATAGCCCATTTCGGTCATGTAGTCAGGGAGGCAGCGGTGTACGCGCCAGGGTTAGGAGCAGCCGATACCGCACTTGAATGTTTAGAAACGGGATGCCAGTCTGTTGTCCGAAAACAGTTACACAACCTTTGCTCTCCCATACACTCCGATACTGATGTATATCTTGAACTCGCTGAGAGCTGTCCCACATTCCGGTTGCTTTGGAGAATGGACAACACTCTAAGAAGTTGTCATTGGAAGACAAAACAAAAGAACACCATCGTTTGGCTACGCGTGGGATAGTCTAGTCGAAAGAGCCCGGGAAATTTCAGACTTTGAAGACTTTCTACAACCGAAGAAGCTCACCGCAGTCAAGGATGCGGCCAAGCTTGGTCCAGTCCTCATGAATACATACCGTATGAGGTGTGATGCGCTCGTTCTAGTCCCCAGTCTGGAATTCTACGAGCAATTCAAGGCATTGCTCTCGAATTTTAGTGCGCGTACTAGGGAATCACGACCAGCCTATGGTGCTCCAGAAAAAAACGGGTTCTGTGGTTGTTTTGAAGGAGCTGTTGTCATGCGTCGTTAAGCCTGTACTCGATGCCTTAAATTCTCCGTGAGTAGTTTTTCTTACATGATGCCCGAACATTTCATAACGGTTTTCTCAGCCTTCCAACAACACCAACCCAGCACGATTATGGTGCTGTACAACAGGTCCCCTGACATTCCTCCCTATTCTCGTTGCCGGACAACACAGTGCAATTCTGTACAAAAGAACCAGAAACAAAGCTTTCTGACTAGTATGTAATCTCATCATACACTCCAACGCTCACATCTCTTCTGAGTCGGCAATTTTTAGAAAATCACACGTTCAAAGGTTTATTAGCTATTAGCCAGCTAATACTCCTGGTACAAAAGGAGAACGGCAGAAGATTGAAGAACGAATTAATGAACTCCATGTCGAATATTTACGAAGCGACACCGACGCAGTGCTCAATAGTGGCATGTCGACCTGCAACTGGGTTGGGGTGGCCTGCCATGCTACTCAAGGAAGGCAAAACCGTCTAACAGCGCATTTAGCCTTCATCACTTTCTCGATCGCCCAGTTGGACATCTACCGCTCTCATGGATTCAGTCTCCCCATGCTGACATTGCGCTCCTCTTCGCATGCCAAACTGCCACAGGAGACGAGTCATTATCGGAAGAAGCATTTCACCTTTCTGCAGGAATGTTTATGGCTCGATATCGAAGTGTTCTTGTGACACTGGTCTCTCAGGGATGCCGATGCGCCTCTCTTTGCAGATGTGGTATATTCTCGACTTTTCGAGGGCCAGGAATCTGATAGTGGGAAGGCTACAGTCCCACTGCATCACGCTGTTTAGGCTCTTCGTAAACGCGTGGGAACATGATTCCTACATGTAGGAGAGTATGGCCCCGCGTATAATTGATTGACCAGTCGGTGATTGTTTGCATTTAACGACTACTCGGTTTATGAGGACGACAGCAAAAAAATCTCCGGTAACAAAATTAATTGGCCGCGTAGCAATACATGTGTCGTACTGCTGAGCACTCCTTGAAATCGTGCTATGTCACCCAAATTCTACCTTCGTCGTCATCCCATTCTTCTTTGTTTCCACCGAGATCGTTAAACGACTTCGCACCTCCTGGCAGCGGCAGTTTTTCGTAATTCGACGACCGAACGTTGTGTTGCTGGTAATGTCGCGTCGTCGGTACGCGGTTCCTCTTGTTCCATGCCTGCATCTATGGCCAGCGTGTCTTCATCCAGGCTAGTTCGATGGCGGGCAGAATCTTTATCTTACTGTCCGAAGTCATTGAGGAACGATGGCCATGAGAGGAGAGGAGACTGAAGACACCGTGGTATGTGCATTGATTTCATTAAACGGCACAGGATCTCCATCGCACTTCTTACCGGCGTCTCGGTAGATATTGCTTTGCCGGTCGTTAACGCGGCGAGGAAGCAAGAAGCATTAGCGGTTGCGTTACCTCAGTCTACATCATGACGTATTCATCGAATCCTGCTTTTGCTGCTTGTGGGGTCGATCTCCTGGAGGCTTATACTGTCGCTTAAGACTTCTTATATGACATTGAACCGTATGCTCGAGCGAGTGTTGTACCAAAGAAATTCGAGATAGACGGTCGGTCTTCACATGTGCTCCTTTTAGCGTGTGGAGTTGATGTGGAGGAGAGGAGAAAGCCGTGGAGAAATATCGACGTGGTGTCTTCCCTAACCGTTGTTGAGCTCTCTACAGGAAAATGGTGTCGGCAAGATTACTTACACCGTAGACATAGTAATAGATCCTTCTAACCTTTCCAAGTAAGTAGACTTTTGTACCCTACCAGCGGCCTGTTCACACGGAGCTGATATTTCTAGACACACCCTCCGGTGTAAATGTTTCCGCCAATCTCGATACCTCTTTAATTCCAACGAAGTCAGAACATCCGCGCTGGGCCGGTACGTTTTGGAAGGTGGTGAGGCTCATGGGATCACAAATGACGCCCAGTTTCATTTTCACACTGAAAGAACCGTGGCATCTAACGTTTGTTTCAGGCACCGGCATGTCATTCTCTCTCGGATATGCTTTACAGACTGGAGGCGGCAAGGGACAGGGCTGTTAACCTTCTTCTCGAGTTGGACAGTTGGTCACGCGACATCAGGGAAAATGCGGTTGAGGGGATGGAAAACAAAGGAAAGAACTTATTCCGTCTGGTGGAGTGGCGACAAATCGAAAGAGATGCTTTCCGTTTCGAGATCATGGAAAGGACTGTCGACGGTATGGGCTGACACGCATGCCATTCGATGCCATATTCGACCATTCGGATGCTATTTCCCATGTTCTCTAGAGTTCTGCTCATTTTCAACTCATTTTTTCTGGCATCTTCACCGTTCTAGCCTTTAAGGGGGGCTGCCTCGTCGGAAAGGTCACACTGGAGAGCTCACAAATGAATTGAAGGAAGTTTGGAAACATCCTAATGGCGGTAATCTGAACTTCGGAGACGTGATTTGGTTGATACCGCACGGATTCAAGCTCGCTCTTGGCCAATACGACGTTTATTCCTATTCAAGTTTCAATGTTCTATTTTGATGTTATCAGTTTGATCATTGGTACGTGCCTTGCTGGTTCTCACTACCTGCTTGACTGACCAAGTTTCCAGTGGAGTACTATACACCGGGAAGCGCCAAAGGATCCCGGAAACGCGGATGCATTCTTCTAATAAATCGTTGAATATCAGTCACGGCGAGAGTGGGAAGCCTCCGGCCACATACATCTTAAGAGAACACAGCGTTGATGGTTGCCTTCTTGAAACTCTTCATTTTGACGGAGATTGCAATTACCTTTCCCACGATTTTGCATGACCGCTACATCTCCGTCGAAGAAGCATGACCTGTGGGACGCGATGTCGTTTACGCCTATGCAGACAAATAAATAGTGGAGGGATGGCGGTCAGAACAAATGAGTACGACAATCGACCGTAGGACTTGTGTATCGGTCCTCGGCGCTGGTATCGATCCTTCAAGCACCGTCTATTCTGGCATTGCTCCCCTTTCACTCTGATATGTAATGTGCAGTCATGTTATAATGACAGTTCAGTTCATATCCTTAGTGAGCCTACTTTCAACACTTGACGGTCAATAACTATAATTGTTTTCCAGCTAAGTGTCCTCGAATACGAATCTAGAGTATTCAGAACTAACAATAAAATCTGGCTACTGCAATCATGGTGCTTGCTTGAATATGTAAGTATGTAGTACCTTGGAGGAAAGTTGAAGTTATCAAAGTGGAACTTAGAGCGGACGGTAGGTTTAGGACAGGTTAACTAATTTTACACCTTCCCTGTGATACCAAAGGTTTGTGACGTGCGATTTTCTCCATAGTTACATCGCATTCCAAGAAACGTGCATTGAAATTCCTTGTAGAGTTCGACATTATTCTGTTTGTGTCTTTGAAGGACGAAATGAATAACTTTACTGTGATCCGACGTCATCGATACCGTGGATTCCGAGAAAGAGAGAACCGAGAAATGTGCTCATGTTGGAGATCGAGTTCACAAAACGATAAAAGGCTACGAAGGGCTGGTCGTACTGAAGGGAACAATGTCAAGATGGCTACGACAAAGAAAGGGAAATCCTACCAACATCATATCACGAGGCCACACGCCCTCCCCTTGTCTGAACAACAGGAACGCACATCGTATGCCATAGGTACGGTCTCTTCCTCGCCGAAGGTGGTCCGCTCTGGCGGTCGTCATCAAAAGGAGAATCCTGGACAATGCCCGACAAGTCCATATACTTCGTCGAGAAGAAAAGTTTCAAAAATCCGACATCAACATCCTGTCCCTTCCTGAGTGTGTAGATATGCGGAACCGTCCCGCTCGCACCATACCCGATGGTCAACGAGTCTCCAGGAGGAAGAGAGACATCAGCGTCTTTCTTCGCACGCCCCGGTTGGTAATACGAACCTGCAAAGGCCCTTAGTCATTAGAGAATGAGGGTTAAGATCAACAAGACGACGTACTGATGCTCAAATCACTGACATCGAAATAGAACACCGAAACATAAAAAGATACCGATGTCGTATTGGTAATCTTGAATCCATAGATCGCGCGATCATCGACATCAACCATGATTTCACCTCCAACGTTCAGATTTTTATCATTTGAGTCGGGTTTCAAAACCTCTTGTAAGTCATCTGTGTACTCTCCAGTCTCTTGAAGTTTCGTACACTCGAGCGTGACCTTTCCGGCAAGGGGGTTCCGTTTGTTAGAACGGTGAAGGTGCCAGTAAAAGTCAGTAGAGCTTTGAAGAACGCGGCGGATAGTGTCCGTATCATCGATTTTCACTTCGAATGGCATGCGTGTTAGCCCACGTTGCCGGCAGAGGCTATCCATGATCTCGAAATGCACCATGTCACCATCTGCGGCAATGACTAGATCTGGTTCATCGTTGCGGCTATTCACGAAACGGAATCCCCTCTTTCCTGCTTGCATCTCGTCGGCGATTTGCTTGAAGACACCGAGTAACTTGTCATCCCGCTCAATAAGAAGGCTCACATCCTGTCCCTTGCCAACCCAAGTCGGTGAAGCAAATCCTGGAGTAGGAAGGGGGGAATGGTGTTTCATTGGCATTGCTGCGCGGGGAGAAATCGCACGTGGTGGTAAAAGCAGTGGTAATTGTAGCAACGACGGTTCCAATCTCAGATGTCATAGTTCTGTCTTCGAAGGCAACAAATTCCACTCCTTTTGTGATTCCGTGGGCCTCACCGGCTTCCAAAATGTACTGATCAGGCGCATCAGAGGATGCGCGGATGGGGTACAGTTCGCGTTGTGGGCTGACTATTTTGGAATTGAACAGGTATCGGGATTGATGGACACCCTCACATTGCGGGTCCTGTCTGTAACATACAGATAAGGATCAGCAGACTAGGACATGAAATCGGCCTTACACGTGCAGATCAGGCAGGTTGGTTATCAGATCCTTGTAAGTAAGCTTGTCGACGCCCCTTTCCCGAAGCAATCCCAACAACGCTGAAGTAAAGACACCACGTCCATGTTTTTCCATGGCTGTCTGCTCCGCTTGACATGCTGAAAGGAGAACATGCGATAGCAAACCTGACTTCTCGAATCCCTTGGCGACGAGACTCGCCCGAGCATCTGGCTCAATGTCATGCAAGAGATCTTGAGAGACAGTATAAGTCTCAGGGAGATCGATCCCGCGAACGGTAAAAGTGGGATCATCGTCGTCCGCTCGCGTGCCCGAGCCAGAATGACAACAATCGAGAATGACGGTCTGTCGGTGCACCTGATCAGATACGATGCATCATAGATCCAAGTCAAACCTTACGATGTTGTCTGACTTTTTCGCTGCGAGGTCTGCGAGAAGGTGAGAGAGCCTCATATCTAGTACACCTTGACCTCGTTTGGAGTCGTTCGACCCGCTCGTGATAAAGTCATGTGGAACTAGCATTTGAATCTTCCCGCTGGCGCTGGGCCATTCGAACGGCGTGTTCGCTTCAGCTCCATGCCCTGCGTAGAAGATGAGAATTGGGTCGTCCTTCTTGATCACCGGATTTTGTCCGAGGACATTAATCTCCGTCTCGATAATCATCCTCGTGGCTTCCTCGTTGCGGAGATTCTTGATTTGTTCTTTTGGAACGCGGAAAGTCTTTTGTAAAAACTCGTTGACGGCGTCGGCATCGGCAACAGCGCCGCTCAAATTTCTTATCCCGTTTGAAAGGTACTTGTCAATGCCGATAACGAGTGCAAATAGGGGTGGGTCGGGCCTAATTATCACTTCCTTAGTGCCATACCCCAATGCGCGCCAATAGAAACCAACCGTTCAATAGTAATTGATTGAGGAGGACTGTGAAGTACAATGTCATTACGATTTCTTCACATGGATAAGATTGACGTACGATGGAGGGGATGAAGGGTCTTGCTCTGATAGACCATCTGCAAGCCTGCAATATCTGAGCGTTAATGTACACTTTTTTTGCGCCATGATCTCTTACGTTGGAGGGGTTGGGGACCTGTCACAAGCAAAAATTCAATAGCAATCGTTGGAAGAAATGGAAAACTACTGACCATATGAGATACCATAGCAGGTTCAACACGGTGCGGACTGTGACGTTGAGCCAATCAAGAAACATGTGGACGAAAGATGGACGCAAGAGTAGAAGTGTACGTGTGACTTCGACCACATGGCACTGAAGAAGCGCGACACGTTATAGATGTAGCAAGGACCTTTGTCATTTTCCCCTGCCATTTGCATCACGACTCGGAATAGCCGTAAATCTGATGCGAAAGAGTTCGGTCGGTGGATTGGCGCCTTCTGCTACCTGGTGTGGAGTGATATATGGGGCGAAGCGATGGGAGAAATTGTGTTACACGCGCATAAAGAAACCTTGTCGCCCATCTCTCTTCCACGTTTTTGAGGGACATTGAGACTGCTCGTTTTGATGAATATATTATCCCGGCTGTGGCGACGTGAGCTTTTTTAGATATTTTTTCCTCCCTTGTTGCGGGAATTGAATTGATAGGCAGAAATATCCAGTGCATGGTCCATCAAGAACAATCAGGAAATCCAAAGACATTGGCAGAAGAAATACAAACGTAATAGCTTCGGAAATTTGACTTGAGTTGAGGATCGGAAGCACGTGGGGAAAAAAAGGGTGATTTTCTCCAGATGGACTGCCGCAAGTGAGACCCGTCCGCGCATTGAAGCCTGCTATTGATTGACGTAATTCCTGAATGGAATGTAAGGGAAATCGCGTTCAACGCGCGACAAAGAAATCTTGGAACTTGGCAACTCCCTTGGTTTACCGCCGGTTCCACTGGGTTCCCACGCATGTTATCTGCCATGTTATCTGCCATGCCCATACTGGGCAGTTAGGTCCCACACATTCAAAAATTTATTTCGATGTCATTTGTTCGTTGTAGCTCACAAATCTTGTATGTATAAATTGAATATATTCATGTGAACTATGTAGCAAATTTTCGTGGTAAAAAATGCAATGAAAACAACGCTATTCCCTCAAGACGTGATTCCCTGCCAAAGTTATCTGCCATTAGCCCCTATTGTTATCTGCCATTGTCCCGAGTTTCATCCGCATGAGTGTTGTTTCTTTCCTCCCATCGCGTATTCTGTCCCTACATGTATTACTGAGTTGCTACTATCATAGTAACTTGTCTGTGTCAGTCTGGTATGTTTTATTTAGTGATTTAATGAGGATATACATGCTGAAAGGATTTCTTTTATAAATGGCTCACATTTTTCAATTTTTAGGCTCTGTAGCCTATAGCATGGCACATCCAAGTGGTTTGAAGGATGGTCCAAGACCAGAAGGTGCTCTGAAGCAAGGCTGTCCTGAAAAGACATGAGTATTCCATCCCAGGAAAAATGGTAGGGCTTCACACCATACCATGTATGGTACATGGCCATATAGAAGATGGCTGTCAACCATCAGAAACTTGGACTTGATGGTATGGTGATGGTAACGGCTGTCATTACTGTATATACATTGACGGTTACCTTTAAGAGCAGACATCAACATTGAATATTGCAGAAACGGTCAGTTTTCATTGTTTTATCTATACCAGTCAAAAAAAACTCACTAATTAGTCCATTTTAAGGTACCCATATAGGACCCATTCAATACAAAATGGGCAAAACCCTCTGACAGTACAGGGACAGTACCCATACAACCATACCATATGGTGATAGTGTGAAGCCCTAGAAAATGGTCAGTATTGGAACCCTGTCTTCAACAGGAAACACTAGAGCAGAACTGATGCCCAAGTACAGGGAATGATGTATATTCATGTGGGCAAGGTATATGGTAGACATGAGAAAAGAAAGGGAAAAAGGAACAATGACTCCATCTATATCTATGTGAGTATATATAGGAACAGAGGCAAAATAGGACTAAAAATGTGGAAGCAGTTTGGTCCAAACATGAGTGTGTCATCAATAGGTAAGTGCATCATCAGAGGGTGGGCTTACAAGTATGTCTCATTCTGGAGTTCAGATATTTTACTCACCATATGCAGCCTCTGTAGACTTGGATGCTGATGATGAGTACAAATTTGAAGAGGAGGAACATGTTGGGAATAGACATTGGCAGGCATGATGAACATGAGGGGCATGGCTCTAACAAACATATATTGATGGACAAATACATAGGTGATGGTGGTATGAAGCCAAGAAGCAGTAGCAATCATTACAAAAATCAAAATAGAGTAAAACAAAAGATGGCTGTTACAATTTTTCCTTTTTTCCATCAATAAGTGCCTGGTGCTTATCTCCACTATCTAATCTCCAGTGCCTATCTTATCTTCAGTGCCTACCCACTGCACTAACACCATGCCCATATCTGACGACTATTGTCCTGTCACTATGGCTTGCTGCTCCTACACCAATCCCTTATGCCTTACACATTGTTCTCTCATTTCCAGACACCTATGGACCTATTATTAGCACATGGACTTTAGTATATAAGTAGCGCACTCTCAGCTGTAATACCTCAGCTTTGAGCTATAAGTTTATCTATACCTTTCTTACTCTCTCGAGTCTACCGTCTGTACCACGACTCCACTACTCTTTACACTATGCCAGACTCATTGGTGATTGTCTGAACACGAGACAGCCAGGAGTTTGTGCTTGTTTAGAGTCATGTGAGGAATGGGTCTAACAATGGCAAGCCATTGGCCTGGTGGCTGTGAAACCATTATCCTCAACAGAAAACTCAGAGGAGTTTCTAAGAAGTTTGGACAAGGCAGAAGGTGATGCTATAGCCAGTAAGTTGATTCTCCATTCAATTTCAGGGTGGCAAAAAGACAAAGAAGATTTCTTGGCATCTTTCAAATACCAACACAACATGCTCTCAGGTATCTCAATTTCACCAACATACTATTTCCTGAGAGCCTCAAGGTCTTTGTTGACATCACTGACAGGCTCAGGCAAGGTTGAGCAATAATCAGATAAGATACCAATTAATTGCCTAATGGTGGGTTCACAGGTAGAGGCAGATGTCATGTTATGATACCATGTCAACCCATACCAATACCCTTCTGGCCTGTACCTATAACCTGGCCAAACCCACCAGGCCCATCCTACTCACTAGGGGATAATGACATTTTGTGCAAATTTTGTGGTGTCAGAAAGTGTGTACTGTGCCTTACTGATGGTGTGGGAGACTTGACAGATGTCAGGGCATTGACAGAGGGAGAAATTTCACTGTAGTACAGGCTTAAATAAGCATATGGCAAGGTAAATGGCAGCAAGGGGTCAAGCAAATGAATAGTGATCATTGTAGGCTTTTAAATATAATATGAGCAAACAAACATCGGTGGTCGCCCAATTTGGCATGCTAAATCTTTCTTTTTTTATTCTTTTTCTCCTTTTGGGGCCTCCGATACCCAGTGAAATGGACGGAAAACCACTCCCTTCCCGTTAAACACGCTGCGATGATGGCTCCTTGCGAGTATGTAAAGCCAATTCACCCACCAAAAGTCAGATGAGTCAGCTAACGTCATGGTTCGGCAATGTCCGAAACGACCTTTTGGCATCGTTCGAAGTCACTCTGCTGACTTTTTTTTGGCAACTCCCGCTAGTTGCCTGATATTTGTATATTTAGTTGTGCTATGTAGTCCCTAGTATATTTATTTATCCTGCAACTTGACGAAGCAGGCACTATATGAGATGCTAGTACTATTTCTGAAGCTCTTCTCTGAATGTGTGCTTGCCACCCTCCTTTGCTCCTTCCGGCTACCATTTTCGGCCCACGTCATCTTTCTGACTCTCCCAGACTTGTGGTACTGTATGTCCTGCACGAGGTCACTGGCATCCTTACCAATATCCCTCCTTGCCAAGCTCCGGAACCAAATTGGATTTGTCTATAAACGCTATATAACACAAATAAATATAAAAATACGAGGCAACTGGCGGGAGTTGCGAAAAAAAGTCAGCCAGAGTGACTTCGAACGATGCCAAAAAGTTCATTTCGGACATTTCCGAACCATGACGTCAGCTGACTCATCTGACTTTTGGTAGTGAATTGGCTTTACTCTCCTTGCAACGGGCTCAACGATTTCAAGCAGAACACGAAAAGAAGTATCTAAATACGCAATCATATCTGATTTTCTTCTAAGGTCTGCGGAGACATTCACTGAAAACCTTAGGCCCGACAGGTACGGCCCGATGGGGCGATTGTACTAGGAATACAAACTCGCGATTTCCCCGAATTTAGAACTAGCTGCGCAATCTATCATTTTTGAATTTTCAATATCTGGACGGTAGAAATTGTGGTGGCAATTGGTACATACCTGATCCCATTCGGGCTTTAGAATACTACTTCCCATACTTCCCTCTTGTACATTTAGAGAAATGGTGTCTTGAGACGGAAAGTCGATGGAAAAGTAAGTACATTTTTTGGGGGTGATTTGGTGAACATGGATGCGACAACGCAGTCACGGTAACTAAGTAAGATGCCGCATCATGCCGCCATTTGTTCGCCGAAGTTATCCTTCATCCACATAATTCTCAATTAAGAGTCTTCAAACTTCAAGCTCTGACTTCTCATTAATAACCGAAATTTTACGGGAGTACCGTTTTTCTACGCTGTACTCCGGTTTGCTTGTGATTGTTACAATAATAACAGTCAGCCTAGTATAAGACGTAGCATAAGAGCAGCATAAGAGAGTAGATAGGGATACTGGAAACGATCTTCGAATCTCTAGTTAGTCAGTCACGCGTAGTTGAAGTGAACAGCTGAGGTGCATAGAAATAGAGGGGTGAAACAGAAAGTACATGCGACGATACTAGCAGAGGCTGGTATATTTTAATGGCCTAAAAACGGGACCTTAAATGGTTTCAATTTCAGCTTCAGTTTTGATGCCTGGGTTTTTCCCACTGTAAAACGAAAGGTCCATTGTTCTATAGGGGGAAAAGTTCTTCATACCGTTTTACTGATGGCCCTTTGAGGTCCTACAAAGGCTTCGCTAAATCAAACCCCTTTAAGGTTTCTTTTTTAGCCAGCCAAAATGAACTGGCCTCTGTTGTGTAGGGCCCGTAACATTCTAAACGTAGTAGCGTTGAAATATAATGATAACAGGTACCATTCGGCGTAGGTTGAAACCTCAACAATGATGTAAAGTCCTGAATTCGAAGCCCGGCCTATGGTTCAAGTACAAAATTTGAGGCATTGCAAAGAATGGGAATCACGATTCTGTTATCATTTATCGTTCAATGGTACGTGGGACGTTTCGATCGTATTCACTGCGTTCGCAAACTTGACTCTCAGCGCACTGAATACTGCTTCTGCCCATCCTAGGTGTAGATGGTCTTGCTAGAGGCAATCATATACCATATAGTACCTGTCGACTGTCATACCGTGCCTGGACCCACTTGGTATTCGGATTGCAAACTAGGAATCAGCGAACTGCTTCTGAGAAGCGAGGATTGTTGTAACATGTCAGATGATTTTCGTGAACGTAAAACATCTGTTTCCTGTTTCAGCCAGATAGACGCCGTGATTTTCGCTCCAGGATTGGCACAATAACATTTTGACTGAATCTAATCCTGAACAACTGCTTGAAACAATGAAAAAAGATCGAAGCCAAGTCCTTTGTATATCTATTCATGGTGTTGATCGACGTGTACCACGTTTCCAGTACACAGGTGCGCCCTCGGCCATTTCAGTACAACCCTACGCCGAGTATCTAGTTTTTCGTATCAAGCACCATCAGAAACGGATACCATTTGTATTCTGCACCTACGCTTTCCCTTTCTCCTCTTGGCTACTGCGAACTTGGCATATCGTCATGGACCATGGTTCTATCGTTGCTGCCGAATGCCCGTCGGAACACCGCCTATAGGAGCGTATAGTAGTATACGGTTAAGTCTGGTTTCGCTCTTGAAGTACGTTACTACTACACACCGAAATTGAAGAACTATAGCACACAAGGTTGACATGGAAACTGGCTTTTGTAGTAGACAAGGCCGCAGACGGCTATTGTTTTTGCCGTGGTAGTCGGCGATTATCATACAAGCACGAGCTCATCTGTCTTCTAGTTATGATCCAAGGTCAATCAACCTGAAGTGATTGAGATAAGGCGGGGATAGCGGGAACCTATGAACATGGGAGGATGAAGTGCACACCGTTCACGAAGAAAATTTAGATGACACTCAGAATAAGTTGATAAAAGAGCAGACTTTAATGACAACGAAAATGACGGCCCCGGGCGTGCTCCGACGAGCTGGGCGACTTGGACAGCACTGGGGACGATTAGAGTGCTGGTCCTCGTGGGAGTAATCATCTAGGAGGCTCGAACTGATCGTGGCCCGATCATCGCCGCCACGCTCTCGATCATGATCACTACTTTCCTTTCGACCCCGACCAACCGAAAACCAAGGACCTCATCCTGGCCGTTCTTCAGAAATGCCTAGCTTGAAAAGACCCTTCTCGAAAGTCCTCATTGTTAGGGCGGCCTGAAAGCGGGGTTCCCCGAGGAATTCCGAGATAATCGCTGTACAGAGAAGGCCGCTGAGCGGGACGATCAGAGACGAAACTTTGACTCTCTGGTGGAAAAGGGTGAACATATGGATAGAGACCTACATATTTATCGGTGATGATGGTGAAGTTTCTATCTCGGCCGGTCGTCATCCGAGTCGCAAAGGTCCTGGACGGGAATCGATATCTCGCTATAGTCTGGCTCTAATTAGCTCCTGGAGCCCCACTTGCTCTCGACGGATCGAAGCTGTAGATCAGGCGCAGCAGGTACGGTAACATACGAAGCGCCATCATCGCTACCATATCAGGGCATTCCTCCGCCATAACCGGCTTCCAAATTAGGGATTCGTTGTTAAAGGCTGGAGCATCGACTTGGTATTCTTTGTCTCGCGACGATGGCGGTAGTGACAAAATATGGCTCGTGATGCGTGATGCGTTGCACCAGATCTTCGACCCACTAGAAGGGGACCCCAGGTTGACTTGCTTGATCGCCGCTGTTTGTTTGTTTTTCTTTCTTTGCTGGCGAGCCATGATTCGAGGTACTGCCAGAGGCGCCTTATGCTGAGGGCCGAGAATGCTTTGAAGCTACCCGCGAAATGTTGGCTAGATCGTCAGCTACCCCGAGTCCTTCCGCTGGCTGGCTTCGTGAATTCTGATGCGTCAGCGGCGCAGAGGACGGATCTAGGAAGGATGAGAGGTTCTAATACCTTTTCTGACTGCGAGGCTTCGTATATTGTGATGGCGCCTTGGATGTACGATACGAGCGGAGCCCTGGCCGACGAGACAATGTTTTAACTCCATTTTGGTGGTATGTCCGTGGACGATGGCGCTCATGGGCTGGGTGATGGCGAGAACTTTGAGCGCTCAAGGGCCAAGGCAAAATGGCGCTGGCTGTCGTGGTGAAGAACGCGATCAACGCTTTCGTTGTGAGCCTCTGGAAAAGTTCGCGACTAATTGCTGGTTCGGCATTGACAGTCTCCAGGAACGTTGGTTGTGGAAAGCGAGCCTTTGACAATAATTGCTCTAGTTTTGGTGAGCAACATAGCAGATGCTGGGCAAGAGTCGTAATATTTAGGCAGATGAGTCTCTATGAGTCATTATCAAGTCATTGCCCATGTGGTCTGTGGACTGGGCCACTGCTTGTTTATAACGCCGGTAGATGAAGAGGTCAGAGTATTTATCTATGGGAGACGAGTAGGCTAGCTGACCTTCTCAGCAGTGATGGTGACCCGTCGAGTATATTGGAACAGTTGCTAGGCGTAAAGCTGCCGGTTATCATGTCGAGTTTCTACAGTCTGATCAGGCTTCGACCGTGTTTTGATTTGGCAGCGAAATTCATAAGGGTTGCCTGTACCGGCGCTAGGCGTCAAATGAATTACGCAGACGATGGGCGTCCAAGTTACACGACAGAAAGTCTTTCACTTCGAATTCCGTGGTAGTCACTGGGTACCTGACAACCTGGTTCTTTTCTCGTTTACTGATTTTGCAGACACTTTCTCGAACGATTTGACAGGCAATGTTATCCACTTTGTTCTCCGTATATTATATCGCGTCACACTGGAACAAGTTTCTTCCTACGTTCCCCAGGAATGCCTTACCCCAAAAGATTTAGCGTCTTGAAAATGGAGTCAAAGACTGAATACTTACGTTCTACCCCCTGGGGGAAATTATTTGCACGTCGACAAGATGTAGTAGCGGATATAAAATCATTTCCACTATGGGCGACGCAGCCGACGCTAGTACAGCCAGGTTGATGGAGTAGGACAACACGACCCTAAAATCCTACCTGTTGGCTTATCGTGCGAGATAGTAATTGTATTGCCAGTGGAAAAGTTCTATGCACGAGGCTGATGACTCCACTTTATAGCATCTCGTTACGACCAAATTAGGGTTTCATTTTCCGCATGAAAGTGCATTTTCTCTACGTGGGATCGAAGTGTTTTAGGTATCAATTTCGCTTGAAATGGCTGAAGCTTTAAACGTAGGTTACCCTGGCGATCTCTTGACAGAATTGACCAGGATAGAGCAACAACTTCGAGCCCACTGGACGTCAAACTGTCCGCGGAGGCAGCGTCCATGTGAGCTTCCCCTCACAATGCATGTCAACACCTCATGCTTCATTACCACTGCAGCAGGTGCATCCAATCCATGTGTCCTGCCATGACTCTTGAAGAGCTGCGCTCGTATCCAGTGTCGTCCTGATATTGCCTGATTCCTTCAGGGCTGAAACCACGTTCCTTGCCCGAACATGTATCTTGTGCTCCATTAGAAAGGATCGTCCCAGCACCTCTTTAATATGAAAAAATAAAGCGCATGTGTGCGCATACTGAGAAAGAATGCACTGCCTTTTATGGATCATTCATTTACGTAAGGTGATCATCCCGACCCGGACCAAAGAGTTTTTGTGCCGAAACATCTGAATCGAGGAAGAAGAAATGAAAAAGGTACAAAAACCGCCTCGGATTTGTCCACACCCGCGACATCGGTACACTTCTGACTCTTTCCTTCCTACTCCCATTATCGCATAGAAGATGCAAGAATATCTTCTGGATCTGTAGCCAATACTTCTCGCTATTCGCCCTTTCTCCACTTCTGAACCGGGAAATCGCAAGAGCCGAAGCTGCTTCGGCTGATTGGCAGGTGAGAAAGCAGTGGACATAGGGGGAAATAGACAACCCAAAATGAACGCGATCTTTGCGGTTGGCAGTTTGCACAATGGCGTCAAGAAGTCAGCCCCCGAGCGACGACCCTCAAGCCGCCATGATTGGTCCCACCACGACGTTCTACGACGGCGACGAAGTCGTCCAGCACTCCCAGGACACCCAGGCCCAGCGATACCAGCAGTGGATGCAATCCTACGACTACGGACAGCAGCACCACCATCACCAGCACCAGCACCAGCAGCCGGTCCAGCAACCACCGGCTCAGCCAACGACTTACTACTCTACAGAGCCCTATCAGCCATCACAAGAGTACAGTAACTACTATCCGGGGTCGAGCTTCCAGCAGCAGCAGCACCAGCCCCCAGCGCCGACATATACTCCACCAGCAAAGCCCCAACAGAAGACGACGCCGAACAAGAGGAAGCGTGCACCAGCGAGGGACAGCGAATCCGATGGCAGCGACGACGACATCGGTATCAGCGTCGGCGGTGTAAGCGGCGCGAGGGTATCCAGATTGTGAGTCCGACGTCTTTCCGGGGATGTGGTCGCTGATGTCACAGACCTGGGGCATGTACCCACTGCAAGAAACTCAAGATGAAGTGCGACTTCCCGCCCGGCGAAAATACATGCAAGCGGTGCAAGACTGGTGGCCATGTTTGCATTGTCGAGGGCCGGAAACCGAGGACGGCGCCTAAGTAAGTCGCAAATATTCTGTTTTCCTAGAAAAACCCACATATATGCGCCTCAGTAAACGAGAATATCTTCTGGCACAGATTCGGCAGAAAGATGCCATCATCGAAAGTCTCCTCAAGCAGCTGCACAACCCGTACCTTGCGACACCTCTCTCTATTGCCTCGTATCGTATGGCGACTTCACCCTCCGACGCCAGCAACCGCAACGTCCTCGCCTGGCTCGACCGTCTCAAATCCAGTGTACAGACTACTGTTGGTGGGACGAGCTCGTTCAATGATGTCCGTGGGGGTGAAGAAGATTCGGACGACGATGAAGGAGGGGGGCGAGTGACGCATGCTCAGCGATATGGTTTGGTTCCCCATGACGAGGAGGAGGAAGAGCAGGAAGAGACGCAGACGGCACTTCCCGACTCACATGTTCCTCTGGGGCTCATTGCGAATTTGAGTTTGACATCGCATCAGGGAACTAAGAAGGGGAAAGGAAAGAAGGGTGACGACGCGGACGACGACAATGTTGGTGTGGCGAATGAGACTTATTTCATGCCTGGTACCTCTTGTCATTGTGATATTTCTGGGCCCTCTTACACTCGCTCTAGGTCCTGCAACCAATCTGGACATTCGCGCCACGTTGATAGAGGAGCACAGTCCTCCAGAGATACTGGTGCACGGCCTTGTGGCGCCGGAAGATGTCGAGCGGTTGTTTGAAATGTGAGAATCCATCAATAATTTTCGTGTTTTTTTGGCCCTGACGTTCCATCTGAAGTTTCTACAAATATGTCAATGTGAGCAGAAACAGTGTTTTCCGTAATCTTCGCTCATGGTATTTTAGCCATTCATATCCCTTCTTGACCCTGCTCTACACACTCCACAGTCGACGTTCGCGAGATGTCCTTTCCTCTTCACAGTTATATGCGCCATTTCCTCCAGATATCATCCTCCAAAGTCGAGTATCTATCCGATAGCGATGCATTTTGCCAAACATTCCGCTGCAAACGCCCTCATTGACGGATGGAAGAGTGTCGAGCTGTGCCAGGCCTACATACTGATGAGTATCTACGCCGTGCCTGCCAGGCGATGGGAGGAAGATCGGAGTTGGTTGTATACGGGTTTAGCTATCCGGTATGTCTATCGGTTAATTTAGTTTCCATTCTCTCATTATCCCAACAGTATCGCCACTGACCTGAACCTGCATCAAATGCCGACGACAAAACCCACAAATGAAAAGCAGGAACGTGAGATCCTCAATCGGATCCGTGTATGGCAAATCTGCTTCAACCTCGACCGCTCGACGGCGACTCAGTTCGGAAAACCTTCAACCATTAAGGAGGATTCGATCATTCGTCATTCCGCGGAATGGTATAAAAAGTCCCCCTACAACCTCGAATACGATGTGCATATGTGCGGATATACGGTACTGTTGCGCATTGTGGCGAGGTTCCATGATGAGGTTTTCGCGGAGGGTAGCGGACTGAGTAGTCTGAAGAGGGTAGATTTCCGGGACGTAACACTGAGATACGACCGGGAGTTGGAGGCGTTCAAGGAAGAATGGGAGGGGCGATTCAGCGCCGTTGATGGTGATCGAGGTGCCGAGTTCAGGTGCAAGTTGTTGCCATTGTAAGCTTAGCCTTGTTTCTTGAAGCTAGAAGTCTCACTGATGTTTCTCTGCGCAGTTTAGTTGGCTATTCCCGACTGGTCATGTTCTCGTTTGGATTCCAGCAGGCATTCCACAGAGGTATACAAGCTGGCGACGATCTGTTCTTCAACAAGGTTTGTACTGTTGGTGTCTGTGAAACTTTTACTCACAGGTAATGCTGTAGTGTCTTTCATCCGCCAAGACGGTGATTCGGTGCATGAATGAAGAACTAGCGCCAAGTGGGTTCATGCGGTACGCGCCGGATGGTCATTTCATCTTCGCGGCCTTTGCATCTGCATTTTTACTCAAGGTATCTGTCATAGTTAGTCTCCTTCCTTTTGTGGTACTGATAAGAGAACAGCTCCTTCGACCCGAATTTTCTGCTCTTCTCGGCAAACCTGATGAAGACGAAATCTTTGATCTCATTGGAACTCTGATTCAAAAGCTCAGCTCATCCAGCATTGCTATCGACGACCGGCATACGCCCAAGCTGTACGCTAGGTTTTTGGCCACATTGCTGGGCAAGTACCGGCGTGATGGCCAAGGAGCGACTGTTGGGCGTTTACAGACTATTCCTCCGAGCAGCATGGGCGGACCTGGTAATGGGGGTGGCGGGATGGGCGGAGGCGGCGGTGAATACCAGCAGTTCTCGGTAACCCAAGAACAAAGTGGATATCACCCTGCAGGTTATCAGCCCACTCAACAGCAGCCGCAGACCCCGATCTATAGGCCGGAGGCTACGTATGCAGCTGGCACCGGGCCGATTCAGTTCGGAAATGATCTCGAATACTATAGTTTCGAATATGGGAACGGAAATGTCAATGGAAACGGGGTTGTTGGGAGCCCTGGCGGCGCCGACGTCGATATGCTCGCGTCGATCCAGGCGCTCAAGAATCCTGAATGGTGGCAGGGCATGTTGATGCCTGGGTATGTGTCATGTCTGTTTTTCAGATCTGACATTGACGGTCGTCCTTCGTAGTTTTACTTGGCCACAGGCGAATTCTCCTGGAAGTGGAGGATCTGCGAGCTCGACTCCACCGGCGACATATAGCCATGTTCACCACCAGAATACGTATGGAGCATACCAGCCACAGCAGGTGATGGTTCCCATGCACTAACGGTAAATATTTTGGTAATAAAACGAATTGCTTGCGTAGATTTACATTCTAGTGTATTATGAGTGTGCTTTCTTGCTTCGTTGTATGATATGCTCCGTATATCGTTGTTGTAATCTGATCTGTAATCAAATCTCTTGTTTTATCAAGCTGGAAGTTGACGATACTATCGTTCGACCAGAGGTATGCCCTCTTTTTTCTATTTCTAGCTGTGGCAATTATTTCCTGTCTTTCCTTGATTTCTTTCTTAGGATACCTATCAATTCTCTTTACAGTAGTATTTACTTACCTGGTGGTCTTGTTCCAAAGAAATAATCAGGAGTTTTGTGGCACATCAGATTTGCAGTCCCACCCCCGAACGCCGAAATTGGCTCCGTGCGCGCCGGTACCATTTAAATTTTATGCGGCAGGAAGATTTGGTGCAATGCAAGTATGTTATTTGAACTATCATGCTACTAGTCTTCCGACGTGAATTCACAAAATTGAGGAAACGGGCCACTTGGTTGTGGCCAGGTCGATCGATAGTAAGCGATACCTCCTCGAGGCCGTCCGAGATTTGCGGCCTCAGACGAAATATTCGAATCAGTCAGTGAGATTTACTTACATCTCTCCATTTAGAGGCCACTACCACCAGTGTATTTCGTTTCGGTAGAAGAGCATCGTTCCAAGTGGGGGATACACTCGTAAGTATTGTTTTTAGAGGGATTCCTGCGACGACCCGGTAGACAACCGCGTCAACGTTTAATCCAACGAGGATGGTGTTCTTAATGGTGGCCCATGCCATGATCTGTGGGAGAATTTTTGTAAGCGTTGCCCTTGTCTGATGATACCCGTCACAGGGAATAATTAGGCAATCGCTGAAAGCGCTACAGATCTGCAGAAAGCAATTTCCTACTCGTCAAGGTAAGCACACGATAACACCACGGCTGCAAGCCCAACAGGATGGTGTGTTTGCCGCATAGGATGGTGAGCGAGCGGCTTGATGTCAGTCTTGATATCGTATACCTTGTCCTGGTACTGATGCGCCGTCTATATGAACATCCACAGTCGCCGATGCCGAGGTATGCAGCAGTCAAGGCGTGGTAGGGAATTTAGCTATCAGGGCCGGATATTTGAGTAGAAGAAGACGTGAAACTGTCGATCAGAATGAAATGCGGGTCAATAAGCGAGATTTGCATCCTCACGCTGCAGAGACCTTGATAATTCATTCAGACTGTTAATAATTTGCGGTGGCGAATCTGTGATATGTTAAGAGTACAACGATTCCGAACTAAGTCACACGTCGTAGTATGATCAACTAGTATTGGTACGCTACCTGTTAAGAGTACAACGACTATAACAAGGTAGTATAAGTAAATGATATCACGGTTAAATAAACAATATACGCACTTCAGTAAGTCACACGTCGCAGTATGATCAACTGAAGTGCGGAACGGAACAGTAGAGAATTTATACTACGAAAAGAGGGGTTATGGATCTATATATGGTAAGTAAGTTCATATGGTGAAATAAGCGCTTATGACGAAGGGTTAGGATTCATACTCAACATGATACTGAGGACTTTGATTGTGGATCATCCAACATCTGTCGCGGAAACGGTCTCGGATCATCTACTGCGCGAATCACGACCCCTGATTATTCCCTCTGAGCTTGGTTGAAAAGTCCGGACAAATTTGGTACCTTGAGGCTGGAAGGTGTGCACGTAAGTCCGGACAAAGAGGGTTCTCGAGGTGATATGTCAGAACTTTTAATCCGGACAATGGCAGGCTGATCAGATATGTTAGTTCAATAATCCGGACCCAAGTCCGGAAAATGTAACCCATAGGTTACCGCAGAGGTGGAAACTTTGTTGACATTGTAGCCCATTGTATTTCTTTGCCAGTCCCATCAGAATATACCTGAATAGACTCCGGAGGAAGGTCGAGGACGTGCAACCGCAAGTATTGATGTTAGACCATATTGTATGTTTTTTTCGTAATTTATAACCAATTCTGGCGAATTTTGGGACAAATTTTGAAGGTTGGTCGGGAAGTCCGGACAAATTACATTGGTCTTCAGGCAAGATGGAAAGTCCGGACAAATTTCAGGCTCAGGGCCTATGGAAAAGTCCGGACAATTTTTCAGAAAGGCCAAATTTTCAGTTCTAAGCTCTCTGAGGATAATCAGGGGTCCTCGCGAATCACGTTCCCAAACTAGAGTCACGTGACTCCCGTCTAGGGCACGGTACCCATATAAAGCAATCCCGACGGGGTAAGTATTGTCAAATCGATATCCACCGAGACGCTGGTAAGAAGTGTGATGGAGATCCTGTGCCGTTTAATGAAATCAATGCACCTACCACGGTGTCTTCAGTCTCCTCCCCTCTCTATGACCATCGTCCCTCAATGACTTCGGACCGTAAGATAAAGATTCTGGTGGTCATCGAACTAGCCTGGACGAAGACACGCTGGCCATAGATACAAGCATGGAACAAGAGGAACCGCGTACCGACGACGGATAGTGAGGACGACACCTAAACCGGTCACTAGGACAGGAACCTTATAATGGCGACATTACCAGCAACACAACGTTCGGTCGTCGAATTACTAAAACCTGCAGCTGGAGGTGCGAAGTTGCTTAATGATCTCGGTGGAGGAAATGAAGAATCGGATGACAACGAAGGTGGAAGTTGGGTGACGTAGCACGATTTCGAGGAGTGCTCAGCAGCGGTACGAGGCATGTATTGTTACGCATCGGGCAGAATATAAGCGCTCAATTAATTTTGTTACCGGAGATTTTTCTTATCGTCCTCCTCACACACCGAATAGTCGTTAAATGCAGACCGTCACCGAATGATCAGTCAATTATACGCCGGGCCCTACTCTCCTACATGTAGGAATCATCTTTTCCACGTGTTTACGAAGAGACTAAACAGCGTGATGCAGTGCGACTGTAGCCTTCCCACTATCAGATTCCTGGCCCTCGAAAAGTCGAGAATATACCACATCTGCAATGAGAGGTGCATTGGCATCCCTGATGGACCAGTGTCACAAGAACACTTCGATATCCAGCCAAAAGCATTCCTGCGGAAAGGAAAGGTGAAATGCTTCTTCCGATAATGAGTCGTCTCCAGTGGCAGTTTGGCATACGGAGAGGTACGCAGAGTCACCGTGGGGTGAATGACTCTGCAATAATCCGTGAGAGTGGTAGATATCTAACTGGGCGATCGAGAAAGTGATGAAGGCTAAATGCCCTGTTCGACGGTTTTGCCTTCCTTGAGTAGCGTTGCAATGGTAACGCAGTTGCAGGTCGACATGCCACTGTTGAGCACTGGGTCGGTGTCGCTTCGTAAATATCCGACATGGAGTTCATTAACTCGTTCTTCAGTCGTCTGTAGTTCTCCTTTTGTACCAGGAAGAATAGCTGGCTAATAGCTAATAAACCTTTGAACGTTCGATTTTCTGAAATCTGTCGAAAAGAGCTGTGATCGTTGGAGTGTATGATAAGATTACGTAGTTAGAATGCTTTGTTTCCGGTTCTTTTGCACAGAATTGCAGAGCGTTGTCCATCAGCGAGAATAGGGAGGAATGCCAGGCGACCTGTTGTCGTCACCCCTCACACGAGGTGAGCTTCTTCGGTTAGAAAGTCTTCAGAGCCTGGAATTGCCCGGGCTCTTTCGACTAGACTATCCCGCGCGTAGCCAAACGATGGTGTTCTTTTGCTTTGTCCTCCGATGATAACTCCGTAAAGTGTTGTCCATTCTCCAAAGCAACTGCAATGTAGCTCTGCAGCGAGTTTGATATACATAAGTATTGGAGTGAATGGGCAAGCAAAGGTTGTGTAATTTCGGACAATGGACCATAACCATCCAACTGCGGTCTCGGTTACTCCTAACCCTGACGCGTACACCGCTGCCTTCCTGACTACGTGACCGAAATGGGCTAATTCCCTCAGATGTCGCGCATCTATGCTCTTTCCGGACCAAACTAATCGGGGAAAGAGCATGACAACGAATCAATATGCCTATGGAAAGTCAATGTGCCTGCACAGTTTGGGCATAGCTGCATCCAGCATAGGGTAGATGGGCGTGTAGAGGAGAATGCGGTAGGTTTTAATAACAAAAGCAGTCCAGCGTTTGGCAGGGTTTGATGACAGTCGAAACAAGATGCAATTGAAACATCGAGTATGCAAGGCTTCTCCGGATGTCCAGGATGTCTATCGGGAATAGGCAATGCTGCTTTCTTTCAGCAGAAGATAAATTCCTCCAAGTCATTGAATCCACGAAGTTTGAAATGCTCTCGAAGAGCGGCGAGGAGGCTGTTTACAGTTTAGCAGACAGGGTTTTTTGAGCGATTGTCGGAACAGTCCGTCAAAGTGCTCTAGCAAGGTGAAAGTTTTCTGACTTGAGTCACTGTCGAGGGGGCCAAGTTGAAACAGATTGTCATACACGGATCCGGTTGTAAATCTCGCGTTCCTGTTTCTCCTTCGTTGGTTTGGTCACTGGCAATGAGATTTGATGGGAGGAGGAAGAGGAAGAAGAAATGTGGTGGGAGGGAGAAGACGATTCCGAGGATGAGCACGGGTAATCACCTCTCAACGGCCGCTCCACAATCAACCCCAACGATCATTAAAGGCACGAACCGCTCACAGTACCCCACACGGCCCCGGCCAACCGCAGAAATGAATCAAACGTCCCATCAGAGGGCATAAAAATAACATCGAAGTCCATTACTTTACTGCACATCACATGCCGATTCCCCAGACGAAGCAAAATGAAGGAGCGGAGGGATTGGAACGAGAGGGGAGGAGAGACCTGAGGACTAATACATCCACCGCGTCTTAGTAGCTAGTGTACTTGTTGCGGTTAATGAAATGCAGAATGCAAAAAAAAAAAAGAGAGATTTGATGCAAACAGACTTGTTTTTGGGTACCGGCAACCCCCGCCAAATTTCGGGCTCCGAGCGATCTCGATCTGGCCCGGAAATATGGCACTTTCATGGATGCACCTACTGCAGGTCGAACGAGGAAGATTCATGACTACTTGTGCAGGAACGATTTGTTCAGAGTGTAATTCTACATGTATTCTTCGAAGCAGATCTTTTTTAATACCTTGTTTTACTATAGCTTCTGCGCATTTATAGGTTTAAAAAGGTGTTTTTTAAAAATGTGCTTCGAAGAATACATGTATTTTATTTTAAAAAGATTTCCTGTAATTTTTCCAAAGTAATATGAGCGCTGTGGAAGCCTGCACCAGGTGCATTTGGATCAGCAGTCCGAAGGCTTTGTAAACACAACCAAACAATAGTGGCATATCTCGTTTACACCATTGCACCTACTTTCCACATTGTTCAAGTACACAGGACACCTCATGAGGTACCATTCCAGCTCTCTCAGACACTCTGGTGCCACCAAGCACTGGTCCATGCAGCAAAGATGCCAACCTATGCTGTCCGTCCTGTACACAATTCCCTGTACTTATAGGGGAACTGGATGTACACAATTCCCTGTAACTACAGGGGATCAATTCGTGTGCACTCTTCAGCGAACGATCCTGTACACAGGCTGTCAGGACCATATCTGTCCAGCAGGACGATCCTGTAGGCTGTGACCATCCTGTGACTATTGGTGATCGAGCCGAGCTCCTCGTTGCCCTCGACGTCCAGCTCAATGCCCTTCGATGTCCTACTCGACGGGTTAGTTGAGGCCTCCCGACGCCTGCCTAATTTGAGACCAATCGGAAATGCGAGATCTGAGCTATCGAGATTGCTGTACGAAGATCTATTCATGATCAAATCGTTAAATCGTTGAATGGCAGGTTGCGCGTACGGTCACCTACATTCACCGGGATCGCATGTTTCGGATATCAGCAGTATGTTTGCGGTCGTGCGCCTAAAATTCATGTTGATGTTGTTCAACTTGAATGCAAACTTACCGTCCTGAATCCTAAGCCTTCAACAATGTAACATATTAAACGGTCCACGATGGCCGATTCTTTCCAACGTTGCTGTGATGAAAATGCCTGGCGTAGTACTGCAGAACTAAAAGTAACATAAGGAAAATCAAACAAAACAAAACTGAAGGTGATTGGCCCAGCAACGAGACACGAAGGAGATGGGCTTTCCTAAAAGGTCCCTGTTCTGAGCTGTACAAAGGTAATGTGCCCAGAAAGTGCGTGGTAGAATGGCTGGTTGCCGGTCCTTCCTTCCTCGAAAGTGTACAGATACAATTTCTGAGCTGTACACAGGGCGAGACTGGATTACACAGGGCCATGTGCATGTGCCTGGACTGAGCTGTACAAAGGTAATGTTCCCAGAAAGTACGTGGTAGAACGGCTGGTTGCTGGTCCTTCCTCGAAATTGTACAGATACAATTTCTGAGCTGTACACAGGGCGAGACCGGATTACACAGGGCCATGTGCATGTGCTTGGTCTGAGCTGTACAAAGGTAATGTTCCCAGAAAGTACATGGTAGAACGGCCGGTTGCCGGTCCTTCCTCGAAATTGTACAGATACAATTTCTGAGCTGTACATAGGACGAAACCGGATTACACAGGGCCATGTGCATAGAATTAGCTGTACACAGGGTGACGTGCCTGAAATGAGCTGTAGTGCAAATCCAATTTGTGAGTTGTACACAGAGCAAAATTAGATTGTTTCTTCCTCTGTCACGTCTTGTCGGAGATTTAGGAGATTTAGATCATCACGGTTGTGCCTGAGGGGAGTTTAAACATGTTTGTATCAAACACTCGGTAACAATGATGCATTCTCTTCTCTCTTATCTTTATGATATCACTACAACCATTGTGACTTCCCATTTCTTGTGTTTCTAGTTTGTAATGACACTATTATGGTATCTCCTGCACTGTGTTGAATGTCTGGCAAGTTTCAGCTCCAAAATTGTCAATTCTCAAAGCCACATAGCCACCTCCGACTCGGACATGCACAAGGTCGATATTGGCCATTGGTGGCACCGTTTCCCCAGTAGCACGATGTATTCGACCACCGGACCATCTTGAGGTTCATGCCTATGGCTATGCTCCGCTCTTTATTGCCTTTAACAAGTAGGCACTATGACTTTCATTGTCCAGCTTCGCTGCCGTGCTCTTGATTACATTCACCAAGTGGGTACCACGTTTCTTGCTGACTTTTTCCATACAGAAATGGCGGCCCATGGGTGCCGCCCTTCATTCTAGCGCACATGATGCAATGTGTCCACAATGAACTGATCATGGGACTTCAGCGCCATCTTAATGGTTCGAAGCAGCATGCATGGGAATGAATTGTGTTTCATCATTTGCATTAGAAGATGTATCACAAGGTGCATGTATAAGACTTCATAAAACTCGTATAATGCAAAACTGAATTATTGTCTCTTGATAAAGATAAGATGGTCTCAAAGAATATCCCTCCTAGTCTGCTCCCTTGTACTCTTAGTGGCCTCGCAAAAGACCACAATTCCCAGTAATCTCCTTGACGTGACAGGCAAGATCAACATCACCGGCAGCAGCCTTATCAACGCATGCAAAGAAGTCGTATGGAACACCATACTCAACTTCTGACCCTATCATGACTGTGAGACTTTGCGCTGATAGAAGATGTAGCAGAACAATCTAAGCATCGCCAATCTTCCTGCCCTCAGTTATTTCGGCAACTGAAGCCTTACTACCTCTGTTGTTTTACCGATTTCAGCAGCAGTAGTAGACAAAGATAGCAATACTATGAAACGTTGCTATGAACAATGACACAATCTCCGATACTGCAGTCCACACCTGGGGATAAACCCAAGTACAATTCCCTAAAATCTTGGATTTTCAGACCTGTAGGCTATCAAGCAATCAATAGCGGGCAAATCAACTTTTTATATCAATAGGTATAGAACGTATGTAGATACACAACGATAGGCAAGATCATAGCAAATAATAGGGAAAAGAATGATATAATAAAAATTAACATGAGGACATGAGAAGTGGCTGAAGCATGGCCCTGATAGAATCAGACTTTGATACGCTTCCCATTACCGTCTGGATCCCCATCGCTGTTGGAACGCTTTTGACCACCCTTCGATGTCGACAATGAATCTGCACAAATAATAGAGTCAATTACCTTTTCAACGTCGTCCACCATGCATGACCAGACAGTATCAGATGCTGTACTGAACCATCTCCACCAGTATAAGGCAAAGATGACGGTAACCAGCCCATGTTGCCCTCCTTTGCGCAGCACCATCAGCGATTTACTGTAGTCAGCCTTTGGTAATCCACTTGTTGAGCGTCGCCATGCAGGGTTCAGTTGATTCCACCAGCCAACCGTCTCATCAGCAAATTGAGATGGTTTGGCGATTGAAGGACCCTGCTCAAAGGATCGTGGACCATCGAGCCATACTGTCATGACACGTGGGCGAGACTTTGACAGCAGTTTCCCCACCACACTGGAACCAGAATTCCAGATGTCGAGCTCAAGCTGGTGCCACTTCTGAACCAGATTCAACCATGCGTCGCCGAAAGAACAATCCCCCAGTAACCCCTTGCAGTCCATGATCCATGCAGGAGGGCCTTGCTCCTTATCAGACCCAGACAAAGTGGTCACCTCCTTAGGACGTGGAGGTTTACGTTGTCGAGATGGACGAGAGGTGTTCGAAATGTCTGGAGGCCCGGGTGCAGGAATGGATGGAGGTATGAGCATAGAAGTTGTAGTGGGTGTGGGAGCTACAGGTACAGTTCCTTTCGGATTTGGCTGAGCATCATGATTAGAAGCGGTCGCATTGCTCTTCAATGCTCCACCAGATGGAGAATTGATATTTGTAATGGTGTCGGTGATAAGAACCTTCGTATGCAGATTGGAAACAATGTTAGGGGAAGGTGCATTGGAAATTATGGTCGAAGATTCCCCCATCATCGTCTTTGATGAAATTGGAGAAAACGTCAATGGCAAAGGCATGGCATTGATATCCTGCCCAGGTAGCATAGGGTTACCAAATGCCATTGAGTGTGGCCATTGGGTACTAGTAGCATGTGGGGGTGGGAGACTTTGCAGGTGAGACCATGAAGGGTCTAATATCCAATCTGGCGAAGCAAAGTTCAGGCCAGTGCCATGAACAGAGTCGAATGACTGGCTGGATGAAGGAAGATCTCCAGAGAAACCATACAACCCATGCATTTTTGAAGTTGAAGGATCAGCTCCCGATTGCACCAATAGCTCATCGTCAGATGAGAAATTTCTGTTCCATTGCGAAAATATATCCTCAGTATTGGGACTGCCCGGCAAGAAAAGGGGTTCGGTCTGAGGAGGGGTATTCATGTCAAGGTTCAAACTGACGAGGCACGTTGTAGGGAACATCTGTTGGTATGACGTCCCGGTGACGTCGGGGGGCTGAACTGGCTGGAGAGGGATTGTCGCAGACATTGACTCGGATGGCATATGAACATGTGTTATCTCTGGCGTTGCCAAGGATGTTGATTTCGACGGTTGAGGGACTTGGGTAGGAAGGCCTGCTTGTTCTGGAGCAGATGGGGATGTTGGTATCGATGGTAGGGGAACCTCAGATGGAAGAGGTCCTGGCTCGGGAACTGAGGCCTCAGAAGATGCTGATATTGGCATTAGGGGAACCTCGACAGGAAGGGAGGCTTCTTTCACAGTCGCAGGGCCAGCACCAGTACCGGCTAAGCCCATGTCAACTGACTTCGAGGTGGAAGGACTTTTACTGGCACAAATATCTTCTCCTACATTATGTGATGAGTTACCACAAGTACAGGGGCAAATACAAAGACTTACGGTGCATCTTTTTTACATGATACATGAAGGGCACTCCAAAATACTCCGAAAAGCGTCTACGATCACCAGGAAGGGTACCAGGAGCACATCCCGCAGCAGCACCAGCGTCAAATGAGTTGATGAAGTCCTTTCCATCAGCGCCTTGACAACAGAAATTGTACCTGGAGAATACTAAGTCTCGGCAAGAAAAAACATGAGTGAAAAGCACCTACGCCATTGTTTGCACATTGCCCAAGTGCGGATTATAACCGCCTGCGAGAACGACAAAACGCCAAGGAATAAACTTTGCGATTTGTTTGAATACATCATTGAGCTCATGCTGAAGACTCTCGATGATACTGCGATAAATGTGGTCGAAAGAAATCACATTAAAAGAATAAAGAAGTAACTAACATGACCTGTTCATCGTCCGATAACTCCACTCCCAAAGCATCATCGGCACTTTTTAAACTCTCCACAATCTCCCTCTCCCTCTCCATTGCTTCAAAAACTGAAGCCTTGATATCTGCATCTTCATTAGCCCATGCGTGTGCAGTCATTTCCTTCACCAGCTGCAGATTGTTATGGCGTACGCCACGATCTTCAGCTTCCTGGATGACGCGTGGGTGTACGCGATCACTGTAGTACATCTTGGAATATTTATGAATCGCCTGTGAAAGACGGGGGGGTGCAAGTGAAAATTTTACTAGATTTCCACCCCTCCTACGACGGCTGGGTTTGTTGTTACCGAACCAATTCTCCAGGCGCTGAGAAAAATAGATCAGCACTCTGGAAACAAAATAATAAACAAGAAATGACTCACTTTATGACGCTCTTTGAGAGCAGTGCTCAACACAGAAACTATCTCAGCCAATGACTCATCTGAGTCGTCAAGTCCAGTGTCATTACCCTCAACTACCTCGCAACCTTCAAGACTCCCCTCAGGACCAAGATCCAAAGCACCGCCTACCATCTTCGGAAACAGGGCATCAGGCAGAGAGTCCGTCACCCCGAGAAGATGCATAGGAACCATCCGCATTGCACCTGAACGGTCAATGAAAAAACGTCCCTTGGTCTCAGGCCAACGTTCCTGCCAAGTGCCATAGCATCGGGCCTTAAACTCTGTGAGTGTGCCATTGGCAGAAGCTTGGGTGTAATCAGGGAGCAAAGAGATGAGAAACTGAAGCTGGTTGAAATTCGTCCAGCGATTCTTGTGACGGAGAGGAACAGGAGTGGCAGGGGGCACGGTAGAATCTGAGGAAGTATCAACCGTGGAAGTCATAGGAATAGACGGCGTCTTGGCTTTGTTTGTGGTGCCTTTGCTCCTCCCCATCTGTCAAAATGTTCTAGGTCAGTCTAGCATATAAGTGGTATATCATTGTCTGACTTACGATGTTGAGTATAAGATGCTAGTGTCTGTTGATGTATGCGAGGGAGGGTAAATTGTGCACAGCACGACTCAGTGAACCGTACCATATTTATGAAGCCTGTGCACAGTATAATTTACTGAACTGTGTACACAGGACCATCTGGGGTAAAACTACAAGATTATGAAGTGCAATGTGTCACTAAGTTGGTCTTCTGGCTCTCTCCTGATCATCGCAAACATCGTTTGAACCTTACCGGCTATCCTGGGGATTTTGACAGCTTCTCCTTTTGATTTGCACTTATCTATGTATTGGCTCATCAGGTATCATCATGATCTGGGGTAAAACTACAAGATTATGAGGTGCAATGTGTCGCTAAGTTGGTCCTCTGGCTCTCTCCTAATCATCGCAAACATTGTTTGAACCTTACCGGCTGTCTTAGGGATTTTGACAGCTTCTCCTTTTGATCTGCACGTATCTATGTATTGGCTCATTGGGTATCATCATAAGATCTATCCACAACACTTGGTAAAGCTGTCTTATATATCCAGTATTGCATGTTAAATCCCCACAGGCCAAACAAATCAGAAGCTCTAAGTCGGGATGGAAATCTCTAGCAGAAATGATATAAATATCAAGAGAGCTGTCAGTTGCAAAATTGGGCATAGCGGTGACCCCTTGTTTCACCGGAGGATGCCATGGCTGCTAAACAGTAGGTATGTCAGGTTTCCTGAAAATTTCTACCTGTGTATATTTGATTAGATTTCTCATAAATTCTATACTTTTATCTTAGACATTGAGCACCTCATGTACCAACTTCTTTGGGTCTGGACTATCTGCAGATAGCAATTTTACAAGTGCAGATCTTTGTTTAATCCCGCACGCTGACCTCCTTCTCTGGAGGATAACCTGCTGTGAAATTGACTTGTTGTCACACCAAAGGTGATAAGAGAATCTTCTTTTTGATTTTTGTTGAAACAGGATCTGCAGTATGCTATCTGCTATCTCATGTACACTCTTTGCCTGCAGTTCAATGGCAATCTGATGTCACTTCTTGTCTTCTCGAGCTCAGCCCAGATAACAGGATCTTCCCTAGCCTTTGAAATACCAGAAGCAGTACTTTCGAGGTCAGAAGCTTCTAAATTTGTGGCTATTGTACATCTAGACACTTGCTATCTTCAAGAAGACTGGAAATTGACTATGTATTGGAACTGAATGGACCACTGTGACAGAGCTGATGAACCGTCATTTCTTCTCTGCATATTTCATTGAGGTCGCCCTGGTTACCAATGATGATGGTTCAGTTACATATCAAGCCTCCTAAACTCCTAGTCGATCGAAGCTGGTCTTTGCAGTGCTCGACATATTCCCTTTCACATCTGAATCAAAGTGGGCATCGTCTAAGATGTTCAGATAGGGGAAATCACCAATGAAATGATTGGTTAGAAGAGATGGCTAATATGGCTTGTGACAGTTTGCATACACTGGTGATTGCGATCAAACGGTTAAGTGGACAATTATATAGCAAGTTCAAGCAGCACCTCCATTATGCTAACGTTCAGATGGAAGGACAGAACAAAGCTATGACTGTGATTGTATTGGAGTACCTGGAACATGATCTCAAACTCCTCAGGCTGACAGACCTTGATTCCTGCATTCCTGAGAAGTTCTAACATTGACTTGATATTGTTCTGGAGCTTATCCTCAAGATCTGAATGTTGATGAGTGATGATATCAAGACCACAAGGTATATAGCAATCTTGACAAAGCTGGTTGCTCAAAATTGTCATATTTATGAGGTCGCCAAGTGTAGGTTTGCATTCCTTTCTGGTTACTCTGGCGCTAAACACATTTTGCAGTTAAGACTTCATCAGATGAAGTTCAAGACCAACTGGAATTCCTCTAGTTAAAATTGGATTGTTGTCTGGTCATTGACAAATCGGAATTGCTGCAGGTATGTTGATTGAAGTTTTGGCTTTGCTTTTGCTAATATTACGCAAATAGTTGTGCCTCGACCTCTTCAAGAACGAGTTCATTGAAATTGTGACCAAACCATTCGCATCGCTTGGCATTATTTGCTGACCCAAAAAGCAGATGTAGCATGTCTCATCAGGAAACACATAAGAACATGTGTATGCTGTATTGTTGACGGCAGTAACAACACCAACATGATCCAAGCTGCTGATGTCGGAGTCGGTATAATTGTATTCTTCATGTTTAGTGAAGGGGAAACTGGGGTGCCAGATTGGGAATTATGCTGGTGAAAGTATACAGTACGGAACTGTATTTATGTATCTCAAATAATTATATCAGAGTGTGTCCAAGCAAATGTCGGTAGAAGATGGAATTAAGAAATATCAATTGCAAAAGTATCTTGTGGGGAATCTGAGGAAAAGAAGAGAAAAGGTGTACATTATATTAATGCTCAATCCATGTGAATCATGATTCTTTCCGGTTTTCAACCTGAGGACCCACAACAGGAGACAAATGTCAGTTGTTTCCAAAGCGGAGAATCTTGTCATTAGTATGAATCAGCTGCCTTAAACTTGTCTGGAAGTTATCTTGGATGTACTTAATCAATCACATTATCCATGCACACATGATTTTTGAAGATCTCAAGACCAATGAAGCACCTAGAGAGAGAGAGAAACAATAGGGTGAGACGATCAGACGAAAATACCAAATTGGTACGTGAGTGACTTAATTACCTATAGTGCATCTTCCATACTTGATCCCATACCCCCATGGCCCCATGCAAAAAATATCATTCACCTGAGGACAAACGACAGGCCATCTGTGATAAGAGTAAGCGCTACTATACAAAGTAAGTGTTTGACACAACTACCTTCAAAGTTTTCTGATTACATTTATTCTTCATCAGACATAAGCCAGAGATTTCGCTTAGGCGCAAAGCCGTGTATCAGGCACAAGCTCAAGAGTAAGTTTGATTAATTATCCAGAGTCTGTACTTATACTTCTGCCTCATAATCATTAGAAGCATCACAAACCAGTCGACTTCCACTGCCATAGCCTCTATTTGTATGACTTCATCTACGTCGACATCCAGAGGCGCATCTTCAACTTCAGTTGTAAAGACAGTTGCAAGGCGTAAAAAGATAGCAAATTCCAACCATTATGAGATTGTCTCAGCGTGAGTTGCCATATGTATTGCAAGCATATTAAATAGAACAATTTGTTTTAGGGCTGTCAAAGTGCCGTCACTCTCCCCTTCTCAGGCTCCAGATCCGTTCCTCAAGATCAGTGCCGATGCTAGGAGTCTCATTCAGGAGTTTGAAGATTTCCTCCATGGCAAAGACCCACATAATTATGTTGAAACACTCCTACGCCTCTATTTCAAAAGTGATTCCCGTCGACAAGGCCAACTCAGTCTTTTTGCAGATCCTCTAGATGCCTTATATCGGATGCGGAAGGCATATGGAGATATAGCTGATAAAGCGTCACAAGCTGTTGGGTCATGTGAACACCTGGAAGCATTGATTCAGACCGGAAAGCCAATTGGATGCCTGGTTTTATGGCTTGAAGACATTTGGCGTGCTGGGAGTGATGGTCCCCAGCACTTGAGGCTTGCATATGGAAGGAAGCGGCTTGCGTGGCAGAGAGATTCTATTTAGTATTTACAAAACATAATAGAATGTGACCTATAACATTACGAGGAGCCCTGATTCTGGAAAGCGAGTTCTGCCCTGCTATACTTGTCCATCAAGCCCGCTGGACTGACCATAGCCTCACATAACAAGTCCTCCAACCATCGGATTGTCATGTCTATAGGATCATAAACCAGTCGATAACGCCTCATTTCCTTGCCCATCCCTGTACAGTTCAGAATGACGTGCTCAAATTCTTCAAGTGATTGCTCGAGAGCGGACATCTCCTGTATAGCGCTATCAAGAATACCGTAGTATCGTTTGGGTCTACCATCAGATATTGCATGTAGATACTGCTTGTACACTCCATCAACATGGCGTTCAGGGGATCCATGTGTTAGAACAGAAAATCAGGTGGCAAGGCGGTCGATGCTATCCATGGCTTCAGCTAATTCAGAGGAGCGTCTAAAGAAGTATAAGTTGCAGGAGCAATGTATGGACTTCAGATGATGTACTGAGCATGAGAGTGTCCACTGTTCACTTCAACTTCAAGCAATCGTGCAGCCTTCCGAACCAATGGTTCCAATGGTCTACAGAAGAATTATCAGCTGAGCTGTATGTAGATAGACCAACGGGCTTACCTCTTCACGCTTGATGCATGCCTCTTTTGATTCCGATAAATTTCCCGTCGTCGTTCATTGATCAAGGTACGGTTTCTGGAATCTGGAGTGAGTCCCTGGGGTCAAAAATGTTCCACAGAAGAAAATACTTGATGTAGCTGCGCCGACTGCTTTCATTGTGAGCTGCACGGCGCTCCTCAAAAGAGGGTGATGCTCTCCTAACCCATGTAGTCATTGCTATTGGGCTCGACAGGTTAATTCATCAATTTCGACCAATAATTATGGTGTGCTGGACGGTATTGTTGCCTGTGCACAAACTAGGGATGGTACCTGTACACAGGTCAAGGACAAGACCTGTGTACAGTTCAGCAACGTCATTTGTGCACAATTCAGAGACGGTACCTGTACACACAGAGCAGGGTGGTCACCTGTACACAGGATAGATGTGCAGGACCTTTAAAGGGGGAGCCATGACCTAGATATGACCCAGCAGTCAACCACGAAGCCACCGAAAAATATGGGAAGTATGTGAGTACCCTACCACCTCTCTGGAACCTCGGAGTAATCTTAGCGCAAATTATAGGTCTCAATGGAGCATTTCCGCTGAACAAAAACAGTTTCTCCGACCATACCTTGATGCTTATCGTCAAGTTAAAAAAACAGCACGCACAAAACCAAAAGCCTATGCGCAATTTCAATCACAGCTCTGGCTCCTCTGGCATGATCGCTTTCGTAGCGAACTCCTAGCTCCCGACCATCTGGATATAGAGGCTTGTACTCATTGGTATGCATGTCGCCAAGAGGTATGTTTCATGAACAAAGGTCTATTCCGTACCCACTCCTGACTTCTGGTATAGGACCTAGCTTTGATTGTCCGGACACTTGAATTTTGGGAGCCTTTCTACATGGCAGGAAGGAAGCAAGCTACGTTGGCCAAGGAGAAGGAGAGTCTGGAGAAGTGTGTGCCAATTGCAGAGGCAGGTGACAGTGATTCAATTCGAAGGAGTGGACGGGTTCCTAAGCCGCGGAAGTTTCCAGACTACGAGTTGTAATTACCTTCGACAAATATAGCAATGACTCTAGTCTCTTGTCCAGAGGGACACGCAAATACCCTCTCTCTCAGTGATGCTTTGTTCGAAACCTCAGAGAAGATGAGGAATAATCTCGGTATAACATCTTACATCCTGGTTAGGTGTTAGATGGATAACTGGCATGAGCATTTGTGACGTGGCGGAAACATTGTTCTCGAGTCTCGAGTCTTGATGCTGTGGTATAAAGTGGAAAGGGCCACAATGTAGCTTCCTCAAGGTGAATAACTCTTCACTACTTCCATCTCCCCAACACCATGAACTATAACCGCAGGAAAAAGGGTGGACGAGCCCCCGTCAATATTGTCGATGAAGCTAGCAAGGATGACGAACAAGTCCATGTCACTACCCAACGACCAGTACAAGCATTCCACTTCCATACCAATTACTCCTCGGGGAAACCAAGCTCTACGCGCCAGTCTACGATGAGTGTCCGAACAACTGCTATCCCTATCGCCTCAGTATCTGCCTCGATCGAGAATGAACCACCTTCCTCATCGCCCATCTTTGATTCGTCAAGCATGACTGCTGGTATATCTGCCATGTCATTCCTTGATCCAGATTTTGCCGCCTCTGCTGAGAGTATCAACAGTGGTGCGCAAAGTACACGGCGGAATAGGCCTTTAGGAGTGAGTATCGTCTTCATCATAGATTCCTCTATCACTAATTGCAGCATAGGATCACCCATTACTTGTGTGGACATCGCAACGTGAGCAATTCTTGGAAGAAGTGTTACGCTTAGAGGCCCCTGGCCCTCAAGTGAGCGGAAACTGCCAGCACTGTGATGTAGGAGCAGCTAGCTATCGTTGTGTCTCCTGTTTCGATGGCCGACTGCTGTGTCAGAGCTGTATGGTTGGTGAACATCACTCAACACCTCTCCATAAAGTGGAGGTGAGTTGCAATGGCTTTGTTCTATCAAATCATTAATTTATATGTGGCAGGTATGGACCAGCTTCTATTTCAGGAAGACAACCCTTGCTGCGCTTGGTATGGTCATGCAGCTCGGTCATCGTTTAGGCAGCAAGTGCATTCTCCCTGCGGTGACAAAGGCATTTGTTGTAATCGACGTAGACGGGATACACACAGTGCAGATGGCATTCTGTAACTGTACTCAATCGATACCACGGCACATTCAGCTACTTCGAAGCCGACTCTGGCCAGCAACAACGATATACCCACAAACCGCAGCCACCTTCCGCGTTCTACATCTATTCCAGGTCTTGTCTTTCATGTCCAAAGTTTCAGCCTACGAATTTTATCACACTCTCGCACGCCTTTCAGATAATACAGGGTTGCATCCACCGCCAGTGAGTCTGTCACTTCCTGGTACTTTTCCAGCCTTATAGTAATGACATCAACAGGATCGCTATGATACATTTTTACGGATGATGCGCGAGTGGCGCCACCTACGTGCCCTGAAACGCTTTGGCCGTGGCCATGAAGAAGGGGGTGTCAGGGGGACAAGTGAAGGAGAATTGGTGTTACACTGTCCGGCCTGCCCGCATCCACAGATAAATCTTCCGGACAGGTTTGCGGCAAACGTGTAAGCCATTTTGTGTACATCTAATTACATCATCTAATTATGAAGTGTAGTGAAAAACGTTGGTTATATTGTTTATTTCTTGCAGTTGATGCGAACTTTCGCCTTCGACGACTCAATGTATCGAGTGAAGAAAATGATCCCAGTTTGAACAAGGGGTACGCTTATTTCGTGGAGGAAGATGCCTTTAGGTCACATTTGGAGAAGTATGGGAAGATCATTGCTGTGGAGGAAAAGAGTACTTGCAATAACCACGATGCAGTGAAGCTGGCAAATAGCCGTGGAGGTCAAGGTGCAGCAGCAACAGGTGTAGGAGCTGTCGTTTGTGGACGTCATGATATGAAGCGACCTCTATCAGTTGGAGACTTGCAGAAGGGAGAAAGGTGTGATAGTCTATATATGATCTCATAGGAACTGATCCTGATTGACTTGCCTAGATACATCAATATGGATTATTTTATTCTTTCAACTCTCACCTGCGATACTCCACCCGACCTTGTGATTTCATATGACATAGCATGTCAATGGCACAAAAACTTCTTCTCAAGGATCGACAAATACCCCTCAAGTCTGCGACCGCCACAGCTGGAGCAAAATATCCTTTACCTCGTCCCAAAGTTCCATCTTCCTGCACATGTCCTATTGTGCCGCAATAACTTCTCTTTCAATTTCTCTGCCCGGGTCGGGCGAACTGACGGAGAAGCGCCGGAGAGAGGCTGGGCAGCTACTAATGCCTTGGCCAACAGCACGAAGGAGATGGGGCCAGGTTCTCGTCGAGATACCCTTGATGATCATTTTGGTGATTATAACTGGCGTAAAATCATCATAATGGGTAGGTTCATTCGACTGGATGCTTTTTGCTTTAGTTTGACAAGCCGAAATAGCACAGGTAATCTGTGCAAAATATATGGAGGCTTTCGACACACGTGCCCAACAAGTGGCTGAATTTATTGGTTATGAAGATGCCTTGCAGGAGAAGCACTCAGAGGCAATTGGCCAATGGCGCGTTATGGTCCTTGCATGGGAACAGGACCGCACAAAGCCCAATCCTTTTGCCCCAAGTTTGCGCCGTAAGTCCATTTCAATCCTAAAGTGCTGGACTAGGTTGACTGATAGTTGGAACAAGCTGTCACTGAAAATGCAGTTCGCCTTGAGCTTGCCAGAGAAGAGAAAAATGAAACCAACTTCGAAATTCGTCATGATGTCAGCCCAAGTGAATTTATTGCCCAAGGCTTGCAATTGGAGGAAGCCCAGTAAGTTGTATCTGCATTGTGTCGCATACTGATTTAGAATTATTCCAGGGTACGATTACTCGCCGATATGAACGAACTTGGACCACACTCAACAGACCTCCAACGTGCCAGGGTACAGCAACACGCGAATCGCATTGCTCGCAAAATTGAAGCCTGGATCGAGGTACAGAAGGTCTATATGCCGAGAACGTCTCTTCTCCGAACCCGGGATGACGATTCTCGTGCTCCCGGCGTCGAAATCCATCCATCCAAAGTCCCTCTGTATCTTCCTTCCCATGCAGTCCGATTGAATGCAATAGACATCATCACTCACAAAACAATCCTGGAGGACGAGCGTCGCTTAAGACTTGCTCAAGCACACGACACCTTGGGGACATTACGTGACCATCTCCTGCTGAAATCGTACCTGATCATATGGCGTCAACGTTTTTCTCAGGGCCAGCGATACGGGACAAAAGCGAACACACTTATGCACAGAGTGGATGCCAAAATTGAGGCGGACGCAGCCAGATACCAGCGTATCTATGCCGCTTTGGAGGTAGTCTCGACAAGATTAAATCAGCATGGATGGAAGTCGGGACTGTCACCCTTGAAGACAGAAGATGTACGTGGGTTAAGCACATACAATGAGGCGGAATCTGAAGGACACCGCACTTTGTCGTGGATTTGGAAGACGAATTTACAAGGTGGAGAGAAAGGGCTGCAAGAAGGTAATCTCTTAGGATTGGCTGCCAAAAATACATTACATACTGATGCACTTTACATAGCCCTGCGAATTGAATGGTGCAAGTCTCGTGCTCGTGCGCAGCGGTACCAAGAAGAATGTGAACTATTAGCAGAGGAGATGCACCGGATACACGCAACCTTCGAATACTACCACAATCTGTGGAAGGGCCGGGAGATGCGAATGAGTCTGCCAGGTGCAAAAGCGTATGCATTGAGGCAGGCAGCGCTGTGGTCAGATCTTGGCATAGATGCGGCTGTTAAGTGGAGCGAACTACTGGCTGCGCTGCCTCCCATGTCTGAAGGATCAGATCCAACGATCAACTTAGATTCACGTCCTCGTATCGTTACGTGACAGTCCTTGTCGTTACATTTACAGCTGTACAGTGTATGAATTAAATGTATAACCGTAATTAATGCAGATTTTCATCATCTGAGTCTGATTCCAGCCGGCTCAAGTAGCGGCATAAAATAATGGCGAACCTCCATATATTTCTCTGTTATCATATCCTCCAATTCATCCAGCTTTGCATACACCATACACGTCATCCACCCCTCAGGCGGTGAGCTAAGCTCGATCCAGCGATGGTGGAGACTCATTATGTACAGGGTGAAAATTTCCTAAGAGAACGTTAGCTTGGCAATGATGAGTAACAAAATGCGACGTACAATTTTCCGTTGTTCCCTATCTGCCCTCTTGTGATCTGGATCACTCTCGGTGTGCATGGTCACGTCATCGGAAGCCCACGTACAAAACCATTGTTTGTACAGGCATTCAAAGAACAGGTGGACGCGACGGTCAAGCACCGCTCCTTCAAACTGAAGGTCTTGTCTCGCCAACCACAGTCGCTGCTCTTGGGTGTAGTCTAATCGAATGGCGTAACTATAAAGCCCGGGGACACGTAATACACCAATGATTGCACTGGATAATGGGAATTATAAGCCAATCAAGGTGGGAGAATAATGACACTCACACTTCGAGAGTAGATATGTCTGTATAGGGGTGATAGAGACTCCCTGAACCGAAGGGGACGAAATTATTGACGAAGGCGGACTCTGATGGCGGTGGGTCTTCAAAAAACATGTCAAAGAACATGCTATCCTCCGAGTACCAGTCTGAACAAAGGCCGAGATTCCGGGGCACGTCCAGGTCAAAAAACTCATCCTTGAAGGACTGAGCTGCACCATGGCTGGGAAACATATCCAGCAGAAGGATGTCAAAGTCAAAACGGGCTATGGACTGACTCGGAAGTCCACCCTACTCCATAAAAAAGGAACACCAAGATACGGCCAGTGCACAGTCCAGAAAGCCGAGCTGTGTACCTTTCAGTGGCTTGCCGAGCTGTGTACAGAGTACCATAGCGGACCTGTACACTGGACAGGATATCAACCTGTGCACAGGGCAGAGCGGAGAAGATTTCTGGCCAAAAAAAAACAAATCGAGGAGCGAAACCGAGGACATGTGTTCTCAGAGTGTTTGGATCGTTTTCCGACAACTTCAGCATAACACGTGTGGTGGCTGTCATAATGAGAAGAGTCAACTCTCGAGCCATGACTGCTGCTGTTGAAAGTAGGAAGAGCATGGTCCCGTGACAATATTGTTGTAGCGAAACGGAAAAAAAAACATATTGCCATCGGAGGGACAAGTCTAGAAACAAGAGATCTAGGGGAAGGAGGCATATGAAATGAGGCACAGAATGATGAATCGGGCACGGAGATCAGAAGTGCCAACTGACGACCAGTGCAAAGATTTGATCGACCTGATCCAGAATATTGCGATTGAAGACAAAAATAGCGGATAGAAGCAAAGAGGCGCAAAGTCGGGTGACGATGAGCAAGGCGGCGGAGCGCACAGGGAAATATTTGGCAGTGGAGCCAGGCGTGACAGGTACAAGCCGCTGGACAATATTTGCACAGGGCCTAAACCCTGAAAGGTGCACAGGAGCAGAACCCTGTAGCGACAGGGAATTGTGTATAGGGCACTCCCCTGTAGTTACAGGGATTCTGTGCACAGAATGGACGGTATAGCCTCAAGATGCCAGCTTGCAAAGATCAGTACCATCTATGATCCATCTTGACACATGCACAGGGGAATCTAGCTCCAATAGACCTGACAGAGCTTTCTCAGGCACGTAAATGTGCTGAGACTTATCAACAGTAACTATATGGTCTTCAGAAGACACTCAAATGCAGTCACAAACAGGTGGAGACACAGGCAGAGGATTTGAGTAAGAAAGACAGGGGTTGAAAGCTGCCAAGAAGAGATCATAGATGTTGATATTGAGGGACAAGATGAGAGTGAAAATAAGTATCATTGTAGGTAGAATAGTGCTACTATATACTTGAACTTATATGTAGCCATATGAAAAGAGAGGAGTATCCATCGGTGAGATTTGAAGTAATTAACATCGATTTGCCATCAAAATGGCCGAAAATGGGCTTAGGCAGCTCACGTTTTGGAACCGGCAGTTGCCGGTACCCATTGTTTTGGCGAGCGTTGGCATGCACGTGCCAGGCATGAAAATGCTTGCACAGCCACCAGCTACTTCATGCCAGTCACGGTGGACACTGCCGTGTAATACTACCTCAGGCGACCTACCTACCTTTCTTGTTACACAAAATTGGATGAAGCAATGTTGTCCCTTAGAGCACTCTAAGTGCTCTACAGTGTTTTCCCTACTTTTCTCATTTAATTAATTTACTGTCTGTCTAGTGGGCCTTTCTCGTTGTTCAGTAGTTGGTGTGGTGTTTCAAAATTCAATCGAATGCCTTTGTCTTTCTCTTATCATGTTGCTTTTGATCAAGATAGCCTCAGCTAGAAAAATCGGCGAGCATGCGACCAAACTAGTCCTATGTTCTTCCTCGATGGTAATTTTCCGTCACCGATGTCCGAGATGAGGAATGATTTGACAGTAGGACCACCCTCAAATCGCTCCCTAGTGTCTCAGAGATTCATATATATGCATAGATCGTACCTTACCCATATGACGGTCGACATGAAGAACACGCCTCAAGGCCACTGCAGCCTTTCCTAAAGGGAACGACTTTCCGCTACATCTAAGATTTCATCTAGACATGTCTTTGTTGGCAGCCATTTTAAGTTGCATTTTCATGCCTGGTACGTCTTTCCATTCTAATTTTTTCAGAGTCCTCATTGACGGAAGATGGTGTCAGGTGTCGCTGTGCCAGTCATATATGGCCATTCGATACATGTATCATTTGATTTGCTTTCCTTCTCATTTCCCATTAGTATCGCTACTGGCCTGAACCTGCATCAACTGCGCCGACGTCCGAATGTCGATGCGTGGTTACGTTTCATGCCTGTTTATCAGTCTGACATCTACAATCTTTGTAGTTGGGCCTCAGGAAAATTTCCCTCACAATCAGGATAACTTGGTGAGCCGTATGGGTTTACAAACCACAGCCAGCGATGGTCCTCGTGCGGTTTTGATAAATGCTGTATGTGCTCTCTTGCTCGAAGTAACTTCGTTGCCAATTTCTTGCACGATACGATCCGTATATCATGTTCGCAATCTGGTGTGCGACAACATCTTGCTTTACAAGACACGACGCGAGAAATACCGACTTCGGGCCGTTGTAGATTTGCGGTCCGATAAACATATCCGAGTCGGTGAGCGAGATTTACATCTCCTTTCAGAGGAAGGAAGGAAGTTTTACCACCCAACGGTACTCCTCAATAGATTCGTGCCAGCATTCGTACTACAGTCCCCGGCTGTACATCCAAATTGAGAGGAGAATTCACGGACTTATACCGCTACCTCCAACTGCGTTTTCCCTATTCACTCCTATCCACCGTATGGCAGTAGTACTCCTTTGTACCTTTAAATGCTTATACTTACATATATAGCTCTTTAAGTCCTTGAGCGGGCGATATTCTTTCGATTTGCTCGAGAACCGTCGATGCCGTCGCAAAACAAGACGAAAAGTGAAGGTGGCGTAGGTGATGAATATACTGAGACCCCCAAGCGGATAAAGACCGCAAAGAGTGGAGCATCGAGGCGTCAAGCCAAGAATTTCGAAAAGCAGGCTGAGGAAGAAAAAAATATGGCTCAGGATAGGAAAAAGGCTGGAAAGGAAGAGGTTAAGGTAAGGGTGCCTTGGAAGTACGATCCTTCGTTTGTGATACGACAGGGAACGGAGGTGCGTTTCTATCTTGACATACTGAACCACGATTCTTATCATGGGACAGACAATTATCAAGAGCAGTGGTAAGCGTATCCTTCATATACGAGATTGATCGTATAATTAATATCTCAATGTTATGCTTAGCAAAAGAGACGTACAAACTTAACGATAGGGATCTAGGGTCCCTTCCCTATGAACAGAGGAAGTGGGCGAGAGGCTTCAAGATGAAGCTTTATCGTCTTAGAGATGTCAAAGTCATCTGTCGAAGCAAAAACAGCTCCGAAATAGTACATGAAGCGGAAAATCCGGTTGAGTAGTGTGTACTTTTCGGACATTGACATCATACCTGCTTTGATACCTTTTCCCATAGCCTTACCAAAAGCCACGACGAAAATGGTGCACCTATGGCTCGAATCGCTGTACTTACCAAGGATGGATGAGATATTTTGGGCAAGAGGGAAGAAAACGAAGCAAGGAAGAACAGATAAGTCTTCATGGACTGCTTGAGGCTTTGGGTCCCTGATTATGCTAAAACATCTGCATCGCATGAGCCTCCGACGTTCGAATGCACAAAACCCTCTCTACCGGATAACTTTGCTATGAGGCCTGGGTCCAGATTTATCACAGAGTTAGAAGCTATGAACCTTTTCCTGGTACGTAGTGATCACTATACATGTTGGCGGAGTTAATCAGTTCGTTAGCTGCGTCGATGTGAACTTGAAGGACTCGAGAGGAAGAGTATTAACATTTGCCTTGCCCTTGATTCACCCGATGGGCTCGACTACAATAAAGTCCAGCAGCGCGCCATGGATTGCCATGGCGGGTTCGATGGACACAACCGAAAGTACATTTCCTATGGAAGCTTTCTTTGGTAGACCTCTAAAACTCGCATCTGTAGGATTCTTGATCTTTCACATGAAGCCATATCGAAGAATTATCGGGACTGGGGACCTGATGATCGAATTTGCTTTTAGCCTAATTGGGCTGAAGAAGTCTAGCAAGACCTCGGAGCTGGATGACAAGACCTTTCTTGAGGTTTGGTAGCCTCCGTATGACCCTATAGGCGACAAATTTATCGGCAATATCTGCGCTCCAGGACGTTGTGATGGTTGTAGGACGGAAGCTGCCCCAAATCTAGTACTACTAGAACTTTGACACATCTTTGCTTCCACCATGTAATAATATCGTTTTGAATGAAATATCACAAAATAACTCTACCGGTCGACTCGCCGTCGTCATCATACAGGTCCAAGATGGGCTGACGTATGAAAAAACGACTAGAAATGCACAGGCCTGAATCGTAGGTTTGGTTCCGAGTCATCGAAAGTAATTGTTGTACGTAATGATGATGCCGTTGCCTCTTGTCATATACGGCCATCATCAACGAGAATTGGCAAAACTACCTCGCTCCGAGCACAGTATTTGACGAACAGGAGGCCTGCGTCCTTTTCTCAAATGCTTTCCAATGAAAGTACCCCCACCTCTGCCTCATACCTACCACAGGAAATTATCGACATCATCGTTGATGAATTTTTTGTAGACACCATCACGCTGAGACTATGCAGTACCCTTTGTCGGTCCTTCTCCTCTCGTGCTCGTGCCCACCTCTTCCATACAATCCATCTGACTCCCAATAAATGCTCCAAGTTCGAATCCACATGCCTTTCTTCCCCCGAAATTCCGTCGCTGGTGAAACATATCTCTTTCAGCGAGTTCCGCACCAATCCCTGCCCCGCACGCGACATAGTAGGAGCTACTATCAATCTGGAGCACATATCGTTGATGAATTGCGATCTTCTACCCTTCGCCCAATCTTTCGGGGAGCTTGAGCCGGCGCGCCGTACTTCCGTAACCCATGTCTCCATCCAGTCTTGGGGGGTGCGATTCAAAGAGATCTGTCTCTTGCTAGAGCAATTTCCTTCCACGGATGCTCTCGAACTGGAAGGCCAAACCTTCAAGACCTTTGAATCCAAGGCATTCGTGGAGACGCTCATCGGAAGAAGGGGACTTCCGATTCGTAAACTGGATCTTCGCATTTCGCAAGAGCTGAACCCGTTCATCGACTGTTTCCGTTCGGTGGGCAAGTTGGATATCCCCTTCTCCGCCAGTCAGCTCCGGTACTTATCCGTTGATTTCGTGCGTTGTTGGGATTTACCCCAGCTGGATGCTCTCTTGAAGGAAACATCCCATACGCTGGAGGAGCTGCAGTTTATCTGTTGTGACTATCCTTGTAAGCGAAGTTGACGTATTTCCTGAGACTGATATCTCACGTACGCGGCACCAGATCATTGGAAGACTGCCACGTCATTAACGAATATATCTCATCTGCGGCGTCTCTCCTTCAACTTGAGATATGGAGTGACCGGGCTCAATGTAACCGATTCTTCCGAGTGTCCCATCGCACACTGGTGGCAGCTCAATCTTGCTGCTATCGGTGACGGTTCTTGTATCGAACACATCGTGATTTCGGTCGCACTCTCCGAATACAATACGGAGTATTTGAACACGGCGATGTGGTCAAAGTTTGATGCTGTTCTTAGCGCTCCTTCAATGACATCACTGAAATTAGTGACCATTGATATCAGTTACCGGTTCACGCGTCTTGCGTCTCATTTGCCTCGTATCCAAAGAGACGTAAACGAAGCGTTCGTAGCTCTGCGAGAACGACGATTGCTCAATTTTCAATCGTCGCGCATATATTCATGGCAAGCAAACACCTTATCTATGACAATGATACTGACGACCAGATAGATACACTACATATTCAAATGCGACTGTGTTTGTGCTGCTTCTCTGCAATACTACGCGTTATCGCCTTTGCCGCCTCTCACTCCCACAAGTTTGTGGTTCGTGCATATGTCTCTATATGCTTCACACTATTTCACTCGCACATGTTTTGTCGGACCCCCTAGGCCTTCCCTTGAATGTACCACAAGAGGAGTCTGGATTCCGTAGTATTAAGAGCCTTCGTGGCTAACATATTGGTTCGCCATGTCAAGGCTGTGGAACCGGCCGCCCTAATTTAACCTCGCGCCGGTACAAATACCAACACCAACCTTCCTTTGCCTACACTGAATTGTGGTTTCTTCCATCACTAACGACAGGTTTTCGCCCGTGTCAACTTTAAACTTTCCGCCTATGCGTGCTTTTGATGGTGTGGTGACTTTTCTGGAGTTTGAGCCTCGTCCATCCTTCAATTCATTTCTCCATCTCTTAAGCTTTCTAGCAGTTTTTACCTCACGAAAATTATCAATGCTCAGCACTCAGCGCGCATGTTTCCACCACCACTCCTCGTCATTGTACTTTGTTAGCCTGACAATCAACCTCAAGATGACCTCCGACCGACGAATTGTTAACCATACTGTGAAGAGATGACAGGTGAGACCCTCCTTCGTCGTAACGCTGTAACTTTCCGATCGAACTTGGACATAATACATAGATAGCTATCACACTCCTTTGCCGTAGCGCGCGCGGGTTCGAACTAGGTGGCCTTGCTACTGACTAAGTGACTCTTGATATGGATAGCTGCGGTTCATCATCTCATCCGCATTGCGATAGCACACAATGTACCCAGATTCCTTTTGAATCAACTTTCGAAGAATTCGAGGGCCCATCGAGGGTGGCATGAGACAGGTTTATCAGCCGCTCAAGGATATTCTGGCCCACCTGGATGGACAAGCTGATCCCCATGTTCCACTTGATCGCCGATCATATTCCTGACGGCATACACGAGATACCAGGCCTCACTAGCACTGCTTGCTCCACAATTGCACAGGACTGCTCATCACTTGCCTCGCTTCCAGCCGCCGCCTCTTCTTTTGTTCGCTATCGACGTGTATCCTTAAGACGGTCAAGTGGCTCCCAGTCAGCGCCAGAAGAACTCCCTTTCAGGCCTCAGGCCAGGACCATTCCGAAATCAGACTGCGGGCAGTGGCACATGTCAGAGACTGCTAAATATAAACTGTTGCTGTTGATGCTGCTGTTGATGTTGCTGTTGAGCTTCTTTGCTGTGTGATCCAGCTCGCATACATATACAGTTTTACTTGTCGACATCCCTCTCGCATCTCTGTCTTTCATCCGTGTGCGTTCCAACTAGTTCAAGTCATCACAGCCACTGGCACTACACAATGTCGGATGCCCTTCCGTGGTGAGAATATTTCAATTTTGTCGACGGTTTCTATTAAATCTCGGATGTTCACTTTACAGCTCTTCACCTCCTGTAATGTAAGGGATTATGAGGGGAAAGAGGATCCATTCACTGACTCAAACTTTGCAGGGTCGTAGATCAACCAGCAGAACCGTCTTCTCCGTCGTCGTCAACCCCAGAATCCATGCAAGAAAATGGCAATAAGCCTGAACTTTGCACTCCTCCTCAATTGAATACCATTGGACGGTTGGTTTCTATTTTCATCTCCTACCGTATGACATTGATTTGCAAAGGTTAGCCCTCCTCCGTCCTTATTTGCATTGGTTGTCGGCATTGACAAGTACATTTCGAACGAGATAAGAAATCTCAGCGGAGCTGTTGCCGATACTGACGCCGTCAACGATTTCTTACAAGGGGTTCTCCGTGTTCCAAAGGACCAGATCAAGAGTCTTCGCAATGAGGAAGCCACGAGGTTGACTATTGAGGCGGCGATTAAAGACCTCGGGAAAAATCCGGCGATCAAGAAAGATGATCCAATCTTCATCTTCTTTGCAGGGCATGGAGCTGAGGTGAATGCACCGTCGGGATGGCCCAGTGCTAATGGGAAGATACAAATGCTGATTCCGCACGACTTTATCACGAGCGGGTCGGACGATTCCAAGCAAGGTCAAGGTGTACTAGACATGAAACTCGCTTACCTTCTCGCCGACCTTGCAGCAAAGAAGTCAGACAACATCGTAAGGCTCCCTTGTTCTAATCACGCAGTGCATCTAATCAGGTGTACCAACAGACCGTCATTCTAGATTGCTGTCACTCTGGTTCGGGCACGCGAGCGGACGATGACGATCCTACGTTTGCTGTTCGTGGGATCGATCTCCCACAGACTTATACTCTCTCTCAAGATCTCCTGCACGACATTGAACATGCTCGGGTGAGTATCGTTGCAAAGGGATCCGAGAATGCGGGTCTATTATCGCACGTGCTCCTTTCAGCGTGTAAGCATGGGCAAGAAGCCGGAGAAAGACACGGACGTGGCGTCTTTACTTCAGCGTTGTTGGAATTGCTACTGGAAAAGGGCGTCGACAAGCTTACTTACAAGGAAGTGATAACCAGTCTGCCTGATATGCACGGGTAAGCCCGAATTCGAGTCTTGGTCTGCTAATACTGATCCGTTCGTTACAGACAAGATCCACAGTGTGAGGGCGTCCACCAATCTCGATGCTTGTTCAATTCCAAAGTAACCAGCCCGCAACGCGAATTTTACCGCATCTGCGCATCCTCTGACACGCCGGGCCAATATTTGTTGGAAGCTGGAGATGCCCACGGGATCACAAAGAACGCTCAGTTCGCTGTCTTTTCTGATAAAAGCATGAAATCTCCTCTGGGAACCGTTGTTGTTGCCAATACTACCGATTTCACTTCCTCGTGTAACTTTTTCTCTACGCGCGGTGATGAAACACCATTCCCTCTTGCTTCTCCCGGATATGCCTTGCAGACTCGAGTCGGCGAGGAACAGGATGTTCGCCTTTTTGTCGGGAAGAACGAAAGGTTACTGGGAACTTTTCAACGGATAGCCGACGAGATGCGAAGTGACAAAGGAGGAAAGAGGGGAATCCGTTTGGTGCAGAGACGTGAGGATGCGCCGGATTTGGTCATTAGCGCGGATGGCGACGACTTCCATTTCGAGATTATGGACGAGCTATGTCGTGGACATGGGCTTACGCACATGCCCTTCAAAGTCAGGATGGATGATTCAGACATTATCCACCGCGTACTTCAAAGTTCCGCTGATTTTTATTGGTACCTTCGCCATTCGAGCAAAGCGGGTCTCCTCGCCGCCAACACGCTCGAGTGTATGAAACTCAAAGAGACCGGAGCGTACACCGAGGACTTTGAAGATATTTGGATGCCTGATCCCAAGGGCCATAATCTGAACAACGGAGATGTGATTATGATCGACGTTGATGAGGAAGCGGTCTATGGATTCAAGATAACCAATACGGCGTCGATGTCCCTTTATGTGTCGATGTTCTATTTTGATGTCAGCGACTTGAGCATCAGTGCGTCATCTCTTTAATCCCCAGTTTCCGCTCTCATGACTCCCTTTGCAGGTCCATACTATCAACCGGGAAGTGCGAAGAAGAGCGTTGATGTTTGTCTTCCTCCAGGAGAATTTTTGGCCATTGGGTACGGCGCGAGTGGGACGGTTCCGCACATGTACACGCTAAGAAAGGGACAGAATGTCGATGTTGGGTTCTTGAAGCTTTTCTTCTCGATGGAGTATCTGGACTTTTCGGGTATCGTACAGGAGTCGCCTTTCCCAGAAATCCGCGGGGTACGGCAAAGCACACCAGAGAGCAAATTCTTGTGGGACTCGATGTGTGTTGCCGTTGTTCAGAAAAGGGGACTGGAAGGCACATGATCGCGAGGCTAGCACTGTGATCGTCACCAGGGCGCCCTGTGCAGCATTCAAGCGTAGACAGACAACGATACAAACCTATTGATGGAAGGGATGGACTCGGACGGTCTGTATATACTTTCAAGGTGCCATCGTCTATGTCAGACATTAATTTTTTCATGCTATTCTTACGACCATTATACCATATGAGAACACATTTCGAACTCTTGGTTTCTTCCTATCAAAAAGGAGAATCATATCATTCAACTGGGGCAGTCAATTAGCCTGATCGACTCTAAGTCGTCGCGTATATGTTCATGGCAAGCAAACGCCTCCTTATCCATGACAGTGATACTGTAACGACCGCATAGATACACTGCATATTAAACTGCGGTTTTTCTTGTGCTCGTTTCTTTGTAACCTTTCGTACTGTCGCACATCTTGGAAACCACTAGGATTCAAAATATCTTTATTGCTGCATTCATTATCCACCTGTTACCCTTATTTCACCCTCCCTCTGCCATGTAACCCAGGTCTGGATGGCGGTACCCTCCAGAGGTCCGAATGGCGAGTTATAAGTGGAGGGCAATGGTAAGGTGGATATTGATATCGTTTTTGGCAGTTGGGAGAAAAGACTCTTGGATTAGAACGTCATCGGAATTGATTTAGAGGGCTATGAGCTCGAAGAAGTATTTACATAGTGCCGTACATAGAGATACCGACTTCCAAGGGCCTGGAGAAGGAAATCAATCGTGATTGGGACGCCTGAAGGCAAGCGTAAACACTATTTTAGCAGGGCAGGCGGGCCTCGGTAAATGCCGATATCCAACTTCCCCGACCAACTTGTTCATCCGTACGTGTAACTCTACATTTCCCCGTATATGTTTCTCCATACTGTCCCTATTGACAACACGTAAGTCCAACATTTCGAATTTTGAGACACTGCCTTACAAATCCCAGTGCAATTCCCGAAAGTCTACACGGATGTCATCCCCAGGGAAGAGGAAAAGCAACTTGAAGGCCGATGCAGACGAAGAATATGCTGTTGCACCTGTGATTCCTAGAAGTGTGAAGTCCAAAAAGAGCAGCACTCTAAAACACGACACGAAAGTCAAAGAGGAGACGGAGGAAGCGCGAAAGGCGAGGACTGCCAGGGAGAAGAAAAAAGCTTGGAAGGAGGAACTCAAGAACACACTTGCCTTGGAAAGTAGATCCTACGTTCAAATTCAGTCAGGGGATGAGGGTTCGTTGTTCATACACATTTTTCGGTTAGGAAACTCATCATTTTGACAGACAATTACCAAGGGCGAAGGTGAGTTATCGGTTACCCCCTCATATACGCTACCAATCTATGACTTTCTATCAGCGAAGAAACAATACAAGCTCAACGATGAAGATCTCAAGGCCTTGACATACGAACAGCAAGTGAGCCTCGGCTCTGAGTATCTGATGAAACTCTACTCCATTCCACAAATCTAAGATGTATGTCGCAGGAAGCATGGGGAATTACCGGACACAGTGAAGAGCGTTTATGAATACTGAGTGCCTAATCGCATGGATCCACCAGGAACTCTTTCCGGAGAATTTTGCTTTCAGACCCAGTTTCAGGCGCATCACCGAATTTGAAGCTATGAATCTGTTCCTCGTACGCGTAACTTGTCCGCTTTCAAGGCTGAGACTGACATATACGGTAGCTGTATCAACATGAGCTCGATGGTCTGGAAAGGAAATCCGCTGATAATTTTGATCCACTCCAAATACTGGACTACGCAGAAGTTCAACAGCGGGCCATGGATTACCATGGTAGCTTCGAAGGGTATAATCAAATGTATGCTCTTACACCCTTCCGTCACTTCCTGGAGCATACGTAAGAACGCGTCAAATCATTCCATCCCACCGAAGTGAGACTTGGCATCTCTTCGGTAACAGGGAGAGAATTCCCTTTGCATTTCACCGCACTGTCAATGGCTCAGGTGAGCACTACACGCTTGAATGTGACGCAGTTACTTACGAATAAAGCGTGCAGGTCATCCCGACATCCGGACGCACCGACGAAATGTTATCGATCCACGCATCACCCGGAGCAAAGGTGATACATACTCCACCCGCGGTAGTGGAATATGTGCACGTGTTCTCAAAATTTGCGTCTTTGCAGTAATAGAATCCTGGGTTGCCTGCATTCTGTACGACGTGAGGTGGGGGATAGACGCTCGAGGACTCGGAGGCGAGACTTACAGGAGCACGGGAAGCTATATCAACTGCATCTGTGGGGTCCCCAGATCCCATGGGAGCACTAGCCACGATAGTTATGGCAGAGAGGACGAATGCGAGGAGTTTCATGGGAAGCCGGTTTCAACCTGGGTTATTCAAATTGAGGCTACCCGAGCTTTATATGAGCGGATTCTGCGCAAGAATTGGAGCCTTGCTTTCTGCGAGATCACAGTTCAGGTTTTCCGACTAAACATTAACACTGACGGATTCAATTCATCAATACGAAGGAATTCTGGATAGTGGAAAATTCGTTTCATCTTCCTCGTGAGTGCTCGCTCGAGAAAAACTCTGATTGACATAGTGTTTTGCGAGCTAGAATTATTGTGATCTCATCAAACGGTATGGAAGACCCTCGAGGCTAGAAATCAGATGGTGGCGTCCGAACCCAATCCAACTAGGGTGGTCCGCTCTGTTTGATGACCATTCGTTCAGTGCGTCGGAGTCGTCATTCTTCACTTTACTCTTATGAAGAAAGACCCGCCAATTTGTCTTTTGCTGAGAGTCAGTACGATAGTGAGAACTATAGGTGATGTTGCAGTGCTGCATCAAATGCGTGTACTGGCTGTCTGAGTTCCCCATAGCTCCTTACAGACTGTCCGCCCTCATCGCCAGATGAATTTCAATTTGACTGACGGGTTACTTGCAGCTAGAATTCATCAAAGATGATATTGAAGACTACGACGGGCGTTTAATGTCAGTGAGTTTCGATTCTTGACTTGAACTCGCAGCTAATACCATTACCTCCAACATAGAGACATAAATCGAACGAGGCTATCTGACACAATACTGGCAGCAAGAACGATTCCGAAGCTCATAATCTTTGTTAACAATCTCACTATAGCTTACTTCAACTCAGGATCGCTCTTCGATGCCGCATATGATAACAATTATGAAAATATGTCTCGGCGAATAAAGGCTCTCTGACGCGAACTGGAAGGACTCAAAATGTCTCCAGCCCTCCAGTTGCGTCTTTACCAACTTCAACGCAATATCAGTAAGACTCTATCATATATCGAAGGTCACCTGGATTTTACTTACTATATAGCCTAAGTGCAACTATAGGAGCTGGCCACTTTATTGGGCCAGTTAATCGTACCGAGCGAAGACTTGACAGGGAAAGTAGTTCCCGTGCAGTTATTAGCACTTCATCACCGTCAACTTTGCATACTTTAAACACAAGTTGGCAAGCACCTACTTGTACAAGGTGCATGCTACGCCAGTGTCCGGACGCATGCTCTTGATAGCGTTGTTCCAAAAACCCCCAGCGGAGAACGTGATGCAGGTCCCGGAATCGGCGGAGGTATAAGCGCATGGGCCAGTGAAATTTGCTTGAGTGCAATAATACGTTCCAACGATCTGCCATGCATATTAATTAATAAAGACAGGGAGCTGGCATGTTCATAGCACTTACACTTGCTTGCGCACTGGCAATGACTGACGCGAGAATGGCTCGTTTCAACTGCATGATCAGAGTGGGTGAGTAGTCCTTGTAGCTCACGTCTTTTTATATATAAGAGGCTTCAATGATTCCGGCTTCCTTAATTGAACCAGGCTCGTCTTCGTATCGCCTGTCATACTATAAAACACGAATGAAGTTCCGAGTCGAGAAAAACGCTGCTAAACGAGGTTCATGAGGGGACTTAGCGCCTTCGTTATTCCGATCCTCCTGTCAAGAACAAATGTCGGAGCGGTGATGAAGAAGCGTTGAACATAGGTCGATCACGTCGGACATCATGATTAGAATCTTGAAGGTTTGATTTTGATATCCCGTGTGGTTCTTAAGGTACTGGCAGGGATCATACCGCATACGTGGTTTTGCAGAGTTTTTCGGGAGCATGGCTCCAAGCAAACTCAGATTTCTTAGTGTCTAATACAATTAATAAATTGATTGATACTATCCTGGCCATCCAGAGGCGCACAGCTCAAACCTCTCTCCAATAATTAGGCAAAATAGAATATATGTATTCGCAAGCGGACAAGAACCAGCAGTGATGACAACGACATATCACATTACAGGATAATCTACAGCCAAGATAGGGCCTGTGAGGACAGTCATTGAGAGCGTCTGATCATACCATGACACCGCGACTTACTTAACTGAAGTTCCTGTCGCAAATGTAGGATGCTACAGTATTATCCCAACCAGCCGCAGTCAAGTCGCTGTACCCTTCACTGATGTCCAGAGAGGTACCAGTGCATTTAAGTCCGCTGCGCAGAACAATTAACACCATCCATCCCTTCAACAAGCAATGACTCGCAGACAACTCACGAGTAGAGGGTGCAAACGTTCTCGGGATCGTTCCGCACAGACGAGATGGTCTGGTAGAAGGTGTCCCCCGGACCGAAAGTGACGCAATTCCCTGCAGAGATGGTAGCGTGGGTACAGATGCCGGTGTAGTTCACGTCGGTGCAGTAAAGCATCCCAATGTTGCTCCATTGCTAAAAGGCAATAATTTACTAGGTGTGAGCGCCGAGATTGGGGGTTGGCTTACAGATGCACGGGAGGAGATGCTAGCTGCGGTAGCGAGAGAGGCAGATGTGAGGGCGAGGACGAGCAACTTCATCGTGGACCACGGTTTAACGCTGATAGATCATCCATCTTAAATGAAGGAGAAATCTTGCAAGTCGTACGGGAGCATCAGACAGGCAAAATAGAAGGCGCTTAAGATGCTTGTATTGACAGTTTAACCCAAGGACCGATGTCTCAAGGAGCTCAAAGACTGACAAGAGAAATGGGGTGCGAAAATGGCGGAACGAACGGAACAAGGCCTACACAGACTTCGAGAGGAAAGGTCGCTCTAGAATATCAGCGAGCGTGAAGTGTCGTGTACGACTTTAGGCTTGCGGTATGGAAGTGCCTGCATCCGCCCTGAGCTCTTGTTATCTAGCCTCGAGCGGCTCCGGAGAATATCTGCAAAGATGATAACGATAACCTGCAACTTTTGACAGCCTCTCGGATGTAAAAATCGCACAATGAACAGCTCTACCATTCCTGGTACTGCGTTAAGCAGGGGGAAGATTATTCTGACGCGTGCTCTACATGAATTAGCGAATGTTACAAGGTTAAATTTTTGGTTCAGTCGGTGGTGGTGGTTCAATCAACAAATGTGTCGGCCCGATCGCCCCTCTGAAATTGCTTCCGTGTTTGAATCTCAGCTAGTATTGCCTTTGTTCGTGAAACCCAATTTCATTTCAAGGAAACAATGAATAGTACTCTAGTCGATGAGAAAATGGATTCATTCTCGACAGAAATCATTTTCCCTGCAAGAACGAATTCCGTACCCAACCTGCAACTGATAAGATATACATTACATTAGCATTTCACTTGCTCACATTTAAGGGTAGGGGGCCAAATACCTCCTTAAATCTTTTGCAAGTGAAACGCGTACACTGAATTGCTTTGAATTGCTCCCTTGTAATTGAGATAAAATTTGACAAAATATATTACATCTTATCGCCTCGGCAAGATGTGACGTATCAGGAAGATGTGTCATGCTTCTTGTTCTCTTACTTCCATCGTGCTCACCACGAGAGACAGCGAGCAGCCAGTGAACATGTCGGATCCCTGTGCCTCTTCTTCGTCGTCGTCCAAGTACGTCCGTTGCCCGGTGTTTCAGGCTGTCTTTGTCTCACCAGCACCAGTGTAAAGATCGAGGACCCAGACACAGGCGCCGAGCTGTACCGGCACAGCGATTTGTGGTTCGACGACGGCAGCGTCGTCTGTCGCGCAGAGGATACGCTGTTCCGGGTGCACATGTCGCAGCTCGCTCGTCACTCAGTATGCTTCCGGGACATGTTCTCCTTGGCCTCGTCGACTCGACATCCACAGCCAGAGCGCCTAGACGAGATAGAGGGCTGCCCAGTCGTCTTTCTGCACGACAAGGCCGAGGACCTGGCCAACCTCTTCGTCGCACTGTACGACGGCCCGTACGTTTGCATCCAGTGATCATCATTGCCACTCGCTTCACCGCCTTTCAGGAACTTTGGCGATAACGGCCACGACGACTTTCAAAGAGTATCGGGCATTCTACGGCTATCGACAAAGTATATTATCGATTCCTTGCGAGAGAAGGCGCTGGCGCATCTGAGGATCGCCTGGCCTTCGAATTTGAAGGGCTGGGATTGCCGGGAAGACCTGGCACGGTTGCACGAAATGCAGACGACAGATGGCTCTCATCTGTACCCGTCACCAATAGTGCGTGTTTCTCTGTTTCTCATCGCCATTTTAACAACTATCAAGGCTGTGATAACCCTCGCCCGTGAAGTAGATGCCCCGTCCCTCTTCCCTCCAGCCTTCTACGACCTCTGCCGGTATCCATTTTGCCAGATCTTTGCCCCTAGTTCATTCCATCCCTCTACCCTCTCGCTCTCCGACACCCAGCGGCTCTGTCTAGGCAAAGAGATCGCCCAGAACACCATCACGACCCTAATCCAAGCTATGGGCACGAGCCAATATATACGTACCCACATCCGCAAGCCTTCCTCTGTCTGCGTCTCTGCTGCAGCGTGCCGGAAGGATTTCTCCGAGCTTGTCGACCTCGCAACCCAACATTACCTCTTTGATCGCGAACGGGGCTTCTGTGACCCGCTGTATGTCGCGGAGGAGCTAGGGCAGCTGAAGAGCGCCGAGTTCTCCGAATGTAAGCCGTGTGCACGGTCATTAGAAGCGTGGGCGGCGAGAGAGAGGCAGAAGATGTGGAAGATGATCCCGTTGTGGTTTCGTTTGCAGGAATTTAATCCTTCGCCCGCTATCTCTCCCAGTCATGATTGAGTTATTTGCTATGTTTTCTGTGTAATAATATGTACTGACTATCTATACCTGTATCTGCATACCACGGCTATCGGTGGTCAATCTTGGAAATGATAACAATACCATTCTCATATACAACAACGCGACTGATCGGGTCCTCAACTTCAATCAGGACTTTTACCACACAAGTTTATTACTGTAGAATGAAGAGCCTGGGACATCTTCGACCAAGAGGTAACAACCCCAACAGCCTGAAGAAAGCTGTCAAGAGCCGCGATTGGCTCATAGCACACACGACTTACTAGCTGAAATTCGTGTCGATCCCTGATGCAGAATTTAAAGCTATATTGCGCGAAACGATGAATGATAATCCAAATTGGATTATCGCAGGTAATTACTAAGGTCACATCGAAAACCTTGTACATCACACCGCTACTGTGAGCGTTTGCGACAAGTTGACACGACAACGCCACCTGGAGAGTTGTCATCCGCACCCAATCCGAGGTTTGCGATAATTCAGCAAGCTTTATTCCATCATGACGATCATCTGTGTAAGATACAGAGGGCACTGGTATGTTTTGCGTCGTTGTATGGCACGCGTAGTGGTGATCTCCCTGAATTTCCGCAGACAGAGCTTCCGGGAGCAGAGAAACTCTATGGTACCCTCTTCCTCCGAGCTGCTCAACTCATGGCAAAGCACTTTGAACTTCGTCGAGGAAAGGTGTCCACTATCGACCTTCCTCTCTGGGACCATGATCAGCTCCCTGAGGACAGCGTATGATCTGCGCAATGTAATCGTATAGTAGTTCTTGAATTTGAGCCCGCTCATTATGTTTGATTGTCATGTGTGAGTCATCTGGAGGTGCCCAATCCAGCCAAACAATATGTAGAATGGCAGCGTATGTATTTGTCAAACCGATAACCAAGTACTACGGAGCGTCGTACTGCAGGATCAGGATAACCAGGGACAACTTCGACTGAGTGGTACGTTTTACAAGCAACCTCAACAGCCTGGAGAAAGCCGTTAAGAGCGCCCGGGTCACAGCACACACGACTTACTAGCTGAAATTCCTATCGCAAATGTAGGCCGCTACCGTGTTGCCCCAACCAACCGTAGACAAGTCATTGTACCCCTCATCGATGTCCAGAGATGTACCAGTGCACTGAACGCCGCTGCTTGGCGATAAGTAATGGGTCCCCCTCCAAAGATAGCGACTCACGAATAAATGGTGCAAACGTTCTCAGGGTCGTTCCGCACAGACGAGATGGTCTGGTAGAAGGTGTCACCCGGGGCGAAGGTAACACAAGTCCCTGCGCCAATGGTAGCATGGGTACAGATGCCAGTGTAGCCCGTTTCGGTGCAGTAGGATATCCCGATGTTGCTCCATTGCTGGGTGATAGCAGAGTGAGTTCAAGTGAGTATAATAGGATTTTCACGTACAGCTGCACGAGAGATGCTGGCTGCAGTAGCGCTGGAGACAGACGCGAGAGCAAGAGCAAACCACTTCATCGGGAATTGCAAAGTGATAAAACAGTAGCGGGAGGCATTATAACAAGGAACATTGACAGAATGAACAGAACATGTATAACATGCGATAGGTTTAGCGGGGTGCAATGGAATCAGAGAGAACACGTATAGATCGGAAATATCCGAAGCCAAAGCGAAGCAGAATACATCATGGAAGACAGCGGACCTTGTCCAACCGCGGAGGGGTAAGAAAACACAGGAACATCAAAGATGCACAAGAAATCAGTGCATTTTTGTCATATTCCGTGAGCCTAGGCAGGCTGCCAGTCAACTCGTAAACGCCGAGCTTGACAAGCTGGTGGAAGAACGTGAATTGAATAGAGCTTTGGAAATGAGAGAACTGCAACGGAAGTTAGTAAATGCTTCTTGAAAAGGATACAGACTGCACAGCAGAAAGGACCATTGTTGACACTGATGAGGGTTCGAACGATGAACGCAGTTCCGGACCGGAGTGCCGAGTCGTGACCCCCAATCTTCGACTTGAATTCATTGCTTCAAGACGCGTTTTTTTTGGCATACATGACTGTGGTCACGAGCACATAAACGTGCTTCACATTGAAGAACATCATTTATATTTCAACGTGTCTGCATGGAGCCCAAATCCATGCAAGTCTTTCTCGAAAATTCGCATTCCGAGTCCTTGCGCATTCCCGACGCGATCGATACATGCTGCATCATGATCAGTGTCTGAGGATTTATATTGATTCTCCAGATTCCTTTTGTTTGTCCTTGACAGACAGCCAGCCTAGTCCAACTGAGGCGCTTAAGTGGTTCTCATCAAGAATTCCATACCCGAGACCGTAAGGATTTGCCTAGACTGGTGTTTTTGGTGTATCGCTCAATTCGTGTTCTGCATGACAGACGACACGAAGAAAAAAGTTCAAAACAGAGTTTAAGGGATCATGGAAATTGGGGTATAAGAAGAAGCGAGCTTGGATAACTCGTTCGTCTTGTCTACTTTCTGACATGCAGTTGAAACTTGCCACTCTCATATCAGTCGTTGCCCTCGCGGCTAGTGCCTATGCTGATGTAGGTGCTACGAATTTGTTCCTTGCATCCCATCTTAGACCGTATTTGACATAGACCGTCGGCACGTACTATTGCACTGCAGCAAGTTTCACAGGCCCATGCGCGTACACTTCGGCTGAGTCTGGGACTTGCGTGACCTTCTCAGCTGGAGGCTTTTGGAACAAGGCCATCGCGTGTATGCGTCCGGACACTGGCGTAGTGTGCACCCTGTACAGGTGAGTGTTTAGACGGTCTTTTATGAACTAAATTTACGCTTTTGCTTCTTTGAAGTGGGGTGAACTGCACTGGAGCAAGTCTTGCGATCAAGGCTCAGACCGATTCTATCTCCTGGGCGAATAAAGCCAGTTCCTATAGCTGTACTTAGGGCGCACAGTATACAGTAAGCAAAACCTGGTTGACGTTCGGTTGCATGACGGCTTACCGTTACTGTGTTTTAGTCAGACTATCTGTGCTGGATGGTGTGAAGATATTTGAGTCTTTGGGAGAGGGAGTCTATCGTCACTAATACATGTTTTTTTGCTGTTGACATCGACGAGCAGTCTTGAACGAACTATAGCGAACGTGTTAGAGGAGAACTATAATTTTGGGCACCATCTCTTTAGCCAAGTTGCTAGGACCTAGATTATGGATTTGAGTTCGCGAGTCGCACCACACCATGTTCCTGATCATAAACTCCGTCATATCCCTCGATATCAGATTTGATGGATGGCCGCAAGTGACGCGTTAGTAAGAATCTTTCTAGCGAAGAGGGCGGAAACTTGGTAAAGAAACTAGATGAATAAGTTCCGTGTAGCTACTAAGAATCTTGAATGGGGTGTTATGCTCTTGAAGCAACGATTCCTGCACTAGAGTTCTCCGCCAATTTCTAGAGTCAACACTCCTTATTGGTCGCAAATCCGAATGGACCACATCACTTGGCTTTCAGTTTCTGTCGAGCGCCACCATCTGATCTTCAAAAACTGGCGCCTACTAGTATTAAGCGCTCTTTTTACCGCCAAGGAACGCTTGATGAGATCGTTATATCCTTAGCTTGCGAGCAATACGTCAATCGGAAATTTTCTGGAAGAAAGGGACGAGCACTCACGAAGGTTATGATGAAGAAGGAATTCAATAGCCATGCAGAATGTTTCCGCATTACCGACTTCTGTCTGATAACCTGAACCACGCGAGATCTCGCACAAAGTAAATTGCCGCTTCCTGCGCGAAATCTCCACATATAAAGAGTAAGCAGTTTCGAGGAGCAACCCAGGTTGAAATCAGCTTCCCATGAAACTCGTCGTATCCGTTCTTTCAGCGTTGGCTGTCGTGTCCGGAGCTCCCTTAGGCTCTGGACCTGCTAATTCAGTTGATATTGCCTCCCGCGCTCCCGTAAGTCTCGCCTCGTCGAGTGCCGATTGACAGTCTCACGCGGTACCCGTACAGAATGCGGGAACCCCAGGACTCTATTACTGCAAAGACGACAACTTCGAGGAAACGTGCACATATTCCACTGCAGCGGGCGGAGTATGCATCACCTTCGCACCAGGCGATGCATGGTTCGATAACATCTCGTCGGTGCGCCCGGATATCGGGATGACCTGCACGCTTCATTCGTAAGTATTGCCTCACATTCAAGTTTGTACTCACCTGAGCCGATCATAGGTCGGTTGGATGCGGAGGAACTGCATTCTCTGTTAACGACGAGATACCGAGTCTTCTTGCAGTAGGATGGAACGATATGACGCGTTCATACTCTTGCACCAGGAGGTAGTCAGAAATATCATTGCCAGTCAAGTCTTCCTTGGCTTTCTCTTTAGCATCATTTCTCGGTACGAAAAGCAGGACATCATTTGTTATTTCTCCAAGGAAAGTGGCATTCACTCAAGAATCAACCTAGTGTCATTTACCACAGGAAGACACTGCACGGCACCAAATCGCCACCATAGTTCCAGGTCGTTGAGATAATGAGAGACTGGCCGGCGGCAGTTGACATTAAGCATTCATTCATTGAGCAAGATGAGGGGACGTGGTGAAAGGGAGCGTGAGAAATGATTACGGCCGTCACCGGTACCGGCCCGACGACGCACCGTTCGCTTGTCCACTTACCACCACGAAGACAGCGAACTGGTCGCAATGGCCGCATTGCGACGAGCAGCGTCGCGCTCACTGTTGTCGCCTTCGCGTGTTCACACTGCTGTTCCCAGCCGGACGTTGTTCACCAGATCTTCCCCCGTCCCGCAATCACCCGTTCGTACAGGCTTATATGCTACGGTCTTCGCCATTTCAACCGGTCTCTTCGCGGTATACTACTTCGATTCGCGGTCTGCGATTCACCGCTACGTCCTGACACCTCTTCTGAGGTATTCCTTAGACCCAGAGACAGGGCACAAGTTTGCAGTGCAAGTGCTGAGGAGTGGACTGGGGCCCAAGGATGTCGTTGCAGATGACGAGAAATTGAAATTTGAGGTGTGTTGCTTTGCTGTACCGTTATTCACTGATACGACAAGTCTACAGCTCTGGGGGAAGTCGATATCTAATCCTGTCGGTCTTGCGGCTGGTTTCGACAAGGATGGAGAGGCAATAGATGGTATGCTACCAACCTGTTTTGGCGTTTTCTCTCCTAACGACGACTCTCAAGGCCTCTTTGATCTTGGATTTAGCTGGGTCGAGGTTGGCAGTGTAACGCCAAGTCCTCAGGTTTGTCGACTATTCAGTTTACCTTGCCGTGTTCTAATAGTGAGCTAGCCAGGGAACCCCCGACCGCGTTTCTTCCATCTTCCTGAAGATTCTGCAGTCATCAACCGCTACGGATTCCCTTCGCAAGGTCACATATCCGTCTTGAACCGGATACGAGCGCGTATACCGACGTTCTTGCAGGAGGACAACGACACCGCGTCTTTCCGTGGTGGATCTGTCCTAGCCGTCAATCTGGGCAAAAACAAGTCCTCACCAGCAGATTCGATACAGGACTTCGTTGATGGTGTCCGCACGTTCGGGCCATATTCTGACGTGTTGGTGGTCAATGTGTCGAGTCCCAACACTCCCGGATTACGGTAGGTTTACTCAAATTTGATGATGGCACGCTATTGACCGTATCTTCAGCGGTCTTCAAGGACGCGATACCCTACAAACTCTCCTCGAGGGCGTGACAAAAGCCCGAGACAACCTTCCCCCATCTGCCGTAACTTCCACTCCTAAACCCAAATTAGTCTTGAAAATAGCTCCAGACTTGACCGAATCGCAGCTTATAGAAATGGCTGAGGTGATACGGAATAGTAGCATTGACGGTGTCATTGTGAGCAACACGACCATTTCACGACCATCATCACTCCACCACCGTCAGTGACATATTTCTCGTTCTACTCATACGTACTTCTTACATCTCTTACAGCTAGCAAAGTCGAAGCTGGGGGACTATCCGGGACTCCTTTGAAAGAGCTGTCTTTGTCTGCACTCAAAACGCTACGGCAGAACCTTCCGGAAAGCATACCTCTCATTGGATGTGGAGGTATATCTTCCGGTGAGGACGCATTAGACTATGCAAGGGCCGGTGCATCGCTGGTACAGGTATATACTGGGTTTGGGTATGATGGTGCTGGTGCGTGTAGACGCATTAAAGACCAGATTGTCAAGACGCTGGCAAAGGATGGGGTCACTTGGGCAGATGTTGTCAATAAAGCGGTAAAGGATCTAAGCTGGAAAGAGAAAGAGAAAGAGAGCGAGGTGTCACTGCTAACGAAGGAGGCGGAGGAGCTGAAGAGGCTCTTGGACGCACTTGGAGATAAAATGGCATCTGGAGAGGTCGGCGTGTAAGTAGAAACAATGTTTCATTGATCATTGTCACGCGCCATTTGCTGGACTCAGGCATTCTTTCCTGGGATAACCTATGCTCCCACGTTCAGAAATGAAACTTGCCGCTTACATCGTCAAACAAAATCACAACTAGTTTCGAGTGATTACTTTTTGACGACGTTCTGCGACTCGGATGTCCTTTTCCAGGGGACCGAGGTGAATTCTGAAACCATCATAACAATTTAAATCTAGATGGTGGCGCAGACATTTTGTTGGAGATATCGATGCTTCCATTCAGATCGCGATGAGATAGGTTCGATCGGCAGCGACCACATAGATACAGGGAGGTGAGGATTTGCATCCGCTCAGAGATCTGTTCTCTTTTATAGCGCTTCACTAGGAGAGTTCTCAACCCGATATAGCCAAGAGTAGATTACCGACTCGGATAACGATTAGCGTCCTGATCCCGGGCCGCAATTAGTCGACGGCACCGAGTCGGGTGGCAGTGCACGACCAGCGATCGTCAATGAGCTGAGGCAAAGCAGGAAGCTAGTTCGAACTTCGAAGAGAAAGCGGAGAAAGACTTTGAGCAGACATGCGTCCTTGAAAAGTAACAGAAAAACCCAAAAAGGTCATCCACTTCTGAACTGGCACTGACCGCTATCCTCACGAAACATCTTTGAAAGCCGCAGAGGAATAAAGATGTTTTTCCTGTTTCCTCAGAGCATTGGGCTTCGTACGCCGTGCGGTGAGGGATTTTTCTCTGACGAGACGGTTCCCCATTTGGGTATCACCGCTTGTGTGCGAGTCGGATAGGCAGGCGTAACCGCATGAGGAAAATCTAGACGAGATCGACCAATAATATTCCACCGATCACAGGCGTTGACTATCGATCTGAGATTTAGGCGTCCTCGATCGAACTTCATTGACCTGCCGTTGCCGCGCCTCCTTTCGTTATTGGCGTCTCGGTCAATGAAATGAAGCGCCTGCCAGGCGTCCGACTCGTATATAGGGACGGGCGTGAAGATGAGAGGAGACCAGGTTCTCTGCATCCTACAGCCTTTTACCTCTACTACCGCATCTTACAATGGCTCTCCCCACTTCCGCTATCTATCCACCAGCCTCCACCTTCGTGAAGGGTCCAAAGGAGACGATTACTTCGAGCTTTGCCTCGATCTTCTCGAACGTCAACACCCTCCTCGCACCACCGACTCGGACTGAGATCCGTGCTTGCTGGGAGCTCTGCCGTCTCCAGAACGGGATGGGATGCGCGACAGTGTTTCTGCCAGTGGGTGAGTGTGGATTGTTATGTACTTTTGTTTCCATTCCCTAACCGGGAATCTTAGCGTGGTCTTTAGCGATGGTTTACCACGCTTACCCTGAGCTCACGGGAATGGAATGCCTCACCCGGGCAGCCGTCTACTTTTTTCTCTGCATTGGCATCAAATGCTTGGTGAGGTTGTTGCTATCTACTTTCGTACAAACCATCTCATCTGTCATCTCAGATCATGACCATTGATGATATTCTTGACTACGATATTGACGCAAACGTCGAGCGTACCAAAAACCGCGCGCTCCCCAGAGGTGCTATTAGCATAGAGCGTGCCTGGCTGTTCTTTGCTCTTCAAGTCGTAATTGGTGTTTCTTTGGCATACAAAGTTCTGAGCCCTGACGCGTAAGTACTTTCGTTCCAAGGCAGTTTATGTATACTTACCATGTTTATCCGTTTAGTCTGCGCGTCTCTATGTATGTATGGCCACTATACGTGCTATACCCTACTTGCAAACGCTGGATGTACTTCGCCCCCATTCCTTTGGTGAGAATCTTTACGATCCACTCGAAGTTCCTCAATCTAACCTCTCCTTTCAGGGCTTGATGTTCAACATCGGTGTCTACATGGGCTGGGCCGATCTCGCACCTGATGGTCAAATTCCCTATTATGCCCTCACGGCTGCATACATCGGTGCGACGATGTGGACGATCACATACGAGACCGTGTATCAGCACCAGGACAAGGTGGATGATGTTAAGATTGGCATGAAGTCGCTCGCCATCCTGTGCGGCAAATTCACCATCCCAATCTGTTCAGCTACCACCGTTGGCTTTGCCGCTTTGATGTCATGCGCTGGTTATCTGAACGGCCAAGGCGTTGCTTATTATATAGCTGTCGCTCTCTCTGCCTTCATTTTGCTGAAGGAACTCCTTGTGACGGACATTGACAGTCCCAGGCAGTGCATGAAGTTTTTCCTGCGAACGCCGACCATTGGAAACCTCATTCTTGGTGGATTGGTCGTTGATGCTGTACTCCAGCGAGTCCTTGCCGGAATCCCTCTCTAATACTTATATTACGAACTGTAGTAATAACTTAATAATATTTATCCACCTGCTTGCTCGTCTATTGTTTGCGGCCCATCCTTGTCTAAGCGGCGCAGATCCTCGTCCAAAAGGAGGTGTCAATCTCGCTTACCGACTCGGATATTTCATGCAGTATCACGGGCCGCAAATCTTGGACGGCCCCGAGTCGGGATCGCGATTCCATATTGTAAATGGGGACAATGATAGGAGTTTTTTTTTTTTTTCATTTACTACAATGGAATGGCCGATAGTCTACAGTGTAGTGTACGAAACTTGAAGGGCGCCCACTTGTCGTTTACGAAGAATTCTGTTCAGTTTACAGTCAGGTCAGGTATTTCTTGAAATCACTAGCTGACTGTATACTTCTTTAGCCTGAGTACCAAGGACCGACTCCAATTATGCATTCTCTTCAGCCCTGAAGTAGCCCTGAAGTGCAAAGTTCCCACTCTTCAGTATAACTGTGTAAGTATTGGGGCTTCGGGCTCATGGTCTAATATTAAAAGCGGTATTCAATTCATACAGGCTCCAATGATTATATTTTGCGGATCCGAAGCCAAAGCTTCCAATTCTTGCAAAATTCAGTTCAATCTTAGGCTCAATAGCTTATTATTGATTATGACATCTTCACCGGAGAAACACAGGTGCAAGTTTGATCGGCGAATCCCTAACCTTTCTGGGTATCTGGATGGGCTGGTGACCATAGAGCTCTAAATTCACCGGTCTGAGCTGTTTCATAACGATGAAGGCTTCGAGAGTCGATATTCTGCTCATTTCGGCAGATGCCGGACAAGCGTTAAAAATAGCCCTTACGCTCGACCTAAAATTTGATCGTTGCCTCTGAGGAACCAGTCAGGAACAGGCCGAATATAATCGATAAACCGGACCACCGGTACCCTGGTGACGAATTAATCTCCGCTTGGCAATCTCCGTGAATCGTTCCCTATATCAGCATGAGGATTCGTATTTCTCTGTTTTACAACGTATTTATACTACAAATACACGATAGGACTGGCATGGATGCTGGTGTATTTCGACAATGTGTAGTACATCAAGCAGCGCATAAAGTTGCGAGGGCACGGTAGATGCGCGAATTCTACCAGCAAGAGTGTCTTCTCCCTAGTCGTAGAATGATGACTCAATGCCTTGTGCGCCACAGAAGATGATTTACTTACGACGTTCGACAGGTTCCAGTTGGGCATGTACAAAGGTAGTATGGCTCTTGTTGAACGTCCAGCCTCTCTTATTGAGTGTATTGTCTGGCCACCCAATAAAGTACACCCAGTCTCCGTCCTGGAGGCTGATAGCTGAGAGAAGAGCCCAAAGAACCCAGGCTGAGCAGGAGACTCACGATCAATCTTGTCAGACTACTGTCGACCGTTAAGACTGCACCGTACATCTGATGATTCATATCAATGACACGAACTTGGCCCTGGAATAGAGGATCGGATGAGGTGTGAGCGGAGAGAAGGGATGAAGAAAAGTAAATGACCTGATGCGCGGGGACGCAAGGCTGAGGGTAGAAATTTGGTAGGTCGCGGTAAGCCATGGTAGCGAGGATTTTAGTGGGTTAACAAGGAAGAGATGAAAGCCTATTTATACCTATGCTGATAGACAAGAAAAGAAACGGTGGTTGTCGAGTTTCCATTTTGTGTGAATCAATAAGAGTCAGATGTTCCTGTTGATAACGAACAAGCGCTCTGGCCCTGCAGCTGTATTTCATTCTCAGCGCGCGCGCACAGGAATTAGGGACCATATGAGTCCCACGTTTTGCAGCACCGAGACGTTGAGGCGAGAAAAGGCTTGTCAGGATGAACAATACAACTAGAAACGAAAGCAAAATAACAAATTCAGAATAACCCCCCTCCTCATTCGTCCTGGAATAGAATCACAAAACGAGAGACGATGAGCGCTAAACCGGTACCGCATGATTAAAGCAAATCTGGTCAGAATTTCCACCCACGCTCTCGGCAATTGAAGACGGCGTGTGGGGAAATGGGTTTCCAGGATTTCTGGTCCAACAAGATTATTCATCGATACCAACTGTACGTACATATATTCGATTTTGTTGGGAATACTGAGAATAGGGTAAGCTCGAGAAGAGGAAAGTGGTCTATGCCAAGCCTATGCTACACGATGGGCGGTCCGGAATGTTCCGGGGAACTAACAGCACGGAGTTTGCCGTCTCTCTTTGAATTGAGCGTTTTGTGCATATTTTGTACACATTTTGCGCTTTCTCTTTCTTTTACCTTGTCATCGGACTTCCTCCTCGCTGTTCCCTTACCCTAAAAATACGTAAGGCTCCGCTCGAACGAGCTCAGTAGAGTTGCCCGAACTGAGCCCATGTCGACAGTAGACGTATACATGTCAGGAGATGCTCTGACACCAGCTATGATATTCCAGGATTTATTATTTTGGAAATGGATTATTGGTTGCCGTTGGGCATCGTGAAGCCTTTCAGAGGGCATCTCAGCCGGAAGATAGCGACGAGGAGGTACAAGATCTTCTTCAGAAGGGAGACTCTTACTTGAGGATACACCGGGTTGTAAGGTCTGTTGTCAAGGTTCTCACTGTTATGATACTCCCAAAGCATTTCATCCTCTTGTTATTACCTGACAATCCTTGCAGCTCCTTACCCGTTTGTTACACTGTAGACCCGTCCCTATCAGCTTGAACGCTCTCGCTGCCGCCAGGTAGCTGCTCTATTTTTTTCTGGAATATTTAGTATAGCCTCGTATACCCCGCACAACAGGACCAGAGCGTGGCACGCCTTAAACCTTGTACTTGTCCCGTTAATGGATCGAGGTGTGCAACCTTGTGAACGTGACCGGAATTCCTTGGTATGTAGTGAATTCTCAGAGAGTGAAGGTGCTGCACAATGAATTGACCACACGAGGTGAATGTGTTTATGCACTGACTTTCGCTCTTCGTCCGATAGAAAGTCTTGTTGGGGACTCCATCACGCAGGCTCCGACCCGATCACAGTTGATATGAAAACCTTCATCGTGTGCATGATAATATCCGCTAATACCCCATTTTCTCCCGCAATAGTGTTTCCATTGCCGTTGTGCAAGGACCCGTGCTTCGTTCCGACCTAGAGCATCGCATTTATGGTGAGGATATGGTCCATGTTTTCCCTCAGTGCTGCATTTTCGACACTCAAATTTATCTTCAATGTCGTCCTACTGCGTACCTATCATGGAGGAGCATCCACAACAAGAAACGAGCTGATCTATTGAAGCCCCTCCGTCCAACGGAGGTACACTGTTGTTCCCTCGTAATTTCTACCTGGCACTGCTCCCCTGCCGAGCCTAGGGCTAGTGTTACGCTGTCACCGGAGTCTCGAGTCCGGTCGAGTTTGCTCTGGTATATTTCTACTTCCCTCCTAGTTGTCCTGATGATCTTATAGACAGTGGCTTGTGTCATGTCTTTTTTTATTTTTCCTCTTCCGGTCCTCGATTTTGGGCTATACAGTTGAATACTTCATATGGAATAATGTCATATGGAATAACCGCGATATGGAATCAAGATTTGATGTCCACGGAGCCGGTAGGCGGAGATATTCCATGCAACCGCGCTCCGGAATATGGAATACTGTGAGAGGGTGAATATTCCATATGGGAATTTCCTTTTTTAGTAATTTGGCCCGGCAGGCATAATGAACCATGTGTTTTTATTGTTCATATAAACAATAAGACTGTACCAAAGCTATATAAGATGGAGCAGAAGTCCCTAAACCTTACTCATTGCATCATGGTTGTCCCCCCTACTCAGAAAACACGTGCTGTACGCCAGAATGTTAAAGCTAGCACAAAGTTTAAACCTCATGGCTCTCATAAATCCTCTTCCAATAATCCTCACACCACAGCACATCCTCTACATCAGCCAAGGCAAGACCTGACTCTTGCAGACTGGCTTGAAGTCATGGAATATATTGATAGCCATCCCACACATACTCAGAAGCAGGTTGTGGCCTTCTTTGCAGCCCGTTCATCTGGTGTCCTCACATTTACACAATCTGCTCTGTCAAAGAAGCTTAAAAATTGTGATCAGCTTCAGGTCCGTGCTGATGCACATCCAACTGCTTTGTCCATGAAACGTGCTCGGGTTGTTACTTGTCCAGACGTGGAAAGGATTCTGTTTGTTTGGCAACAGCATATGGAGATCAAGAGGCGCCAGGTTGTTACAGGGCCTATGTTAATTGAGAAGCGGAAGAAGATTGAGATCATGCTCAATGTGCCTGAAAAGGAACGGTTGAATGGTGGTGGATGGCTTACAAGTTTCAAAAAAGCGTATGTGACATTTTCAATGACCCAGCATCTTCTCATTCTATTCTCAGATATGGAATCAAACAGAGGAGGCTGCATGGTGAAGCAGCATCTGTTGATCTCACTGCGGTTGCTGCTGAGCGGGACCGAATCCGAAAGCTCTCCTCTCGTTACCCACTCTGTGACCAATTCAACATTGATGAGACCAGTTTCTTTCCTCAGGCACCACCAGATCAAGGTCTCTGTACTGATGATCTTGGTGGTCGGAAGAAGAACAAGTTCCGCATCTCAGCTGTATTCTGCGCTAATGCCGATGGCTCTGAGAAATATCCAATTCTCTTCATTGGCAAAGCTCATTCCCCTCGACCATTCCATAAAAAGAATCCTGCTCGCATGCATCCTCCACTTTATTACCGGAACAACAAGAAGGCCTGGATGACAAAAGTGATCTTCTCCGAGTGGCTGCGCAAGTTTGATCTTGACATGAAGCGTCGCAACCGGGAGATCTTTCTGACCATGGATAACTTCACCGGTCACTATGTTTCCTACAATCCTAAACATGTTGAAGTCGAGTTCTACAAGCCCAATCTTACCCCATATGTCCAGCCAATGGATGCTGGCATTATTCGATGTGTTAAAGCCCATTATCGGAAGGCACTGGCAATTCGGGCTATTGAGCTTGATGAAGCTGGTGTGGATGACATCTTTAACATTGACATTCTGTCTGCTATGCGCATGCTCATGCATGCCTGGGATGAGGTTTCATCTGAAACCATCAGGAACTGCTGGCGTCATACAGGCACACTTGTTGGTGAGAACGAGGACTGGGCAGATGTGTTTGTTGCTCATGATGCACCTGACTCTGATGTGGAAATGGTGGATGCAACTTCTTCAACACAGGCAGGATGGGAACTTGTTCTCAAGTTTGCTCAGTCTGATTGGACTCTTCCTCATGTTGAGCAGGAGCTGATGACCCTTTTGAGGGATGACTATGATGCGGCATACTGGAGTAAGCCTCTCAAGGCTGTGATGGATGCTGAAGGCGATGTTGCAGAGGCCATCTCTGCTGTATCTTTGCTGATGCCTTCAGATTTTGAAGATCACCCATGCCAATCTCTTCAACCACTCTCTGATCAGGATCAATTTGCCTCTTGTTCCTCTCTCAAAGATGCTGAGAACAAGTGCCTTGAGGCAGTCAAAGTCTTGAAGTCACGCAATTGCATCAAGGGTGACTTGATCTCACTTGATGATCTTCTTGATCCTATTGCTGAACAGGAGGATGCCGATTCAGAGGAGCTGGACAACTTTGCTGATGGAGATAAGGGTCTGCGTCAGATGATTGATTATGTTAGGAAGCAGCTTGATGTAGAAGAGGCTAGAGATGAGGAGGAGGAAGAAGAAGAGGAGGAGCAGGCTGAGCCAGAGGTTTACAGCATTGACTTTGGAAAGGCTTCATCAGCTGCTGCTCTTCTTGAAGAGATTTGTGCAAACCGGGGTGACTTGGACTCATCATTTGAGCTTTCTAAGCTTCTGCGCAAGTTTCGGGGTGAAATTCGTCGTGAGCAGGATGGAGAAAAAGTTCAGACTAATTTGACAGCATATTTCATCAAGAATTAGCATTGTAGCACCATAGGATAAGTAGAAAACACACAGAATATAAATATAGCGAAAATTCATTGAAAATTTGAATATATGTGGTATGGAATATCCGTCATATGGAATACTGTTTTCTAGGGAACCGGCGATATTCCATATGAAGTATTCAACTGTACTCACCTGTCCGAACTTTGATGAACTGTTATCGTCTGTCACAACTTATTGTCGTCTCCACCACCTGTAAGTTCGGTATTTTTCTCATACGCGTCGTATTGATGCCTAAGGCATACCATACCCATCTGGTAAAAAAGAGTGCCGACAACATTAAAAAACTTAATTCTAAAGATTTGCCGCATTCGATACTGTATTCGATGAAAATCAGTCACGCACGATGCCAAATTAGTAAGTGAACCCCGAGTGACTCCATACCAAAATTACTGGCACTTCTGAGGTGATGACAGTGTTATTAGCGCGCTTGCCAAGTCCTAGTCATTCCAAGTTGGCATCATTCAGCGCTAAAGTTTTCGGTCCCGCAGCGGAGTTTCAACTTGCGTATATAATGGTTGGGTGTTACGCAAGCCCTCTTGATTCTTATCGACGACGACGACGACGCCGTCAACAGTGCTGACAACGACGTCTTCGTCTCCGCCGATATCAGTTTCATTATCTTCCTGCTTACTTCCTTAATCATACCACCTTCTACCTTTTCAAATCTCTTCCATCACTGTTTCGAGCGCTCAGGCTCTGCAGCTTCCTCAGTAACCACATCACTATGAGTCGACCTTTCAGAGGTGGCCCCGACAGAGGCCGTGGTGGGCCTGGCAGAGGGGGCGGTGGGGGTGGTCGTGGTGGTGACAACTTTGGACAGCGAGGTGGAAGGGGCGGGGGTCGAGGAGGGTTCAGTGGCCCCGTCATCTTCAAGGAAAACGTCCCAGCAAAGATCCCCGATTACTTATCTTCGGCACAGCAGGCTAAACTGGTCGATGCTCTTCAAAAGGTACCACCCAAACCGGAGCGCCCAACCCGTCCGGCCTTCGGTACCTTGGGAAAGCCTATTACTTTACGCGCAAATTTCTTTGCAGTAAAGCTCCCGAAGGGTCCTTTGTTCGAATACGAGATAAAGATCGAGCCAGCGACCTTTTTAAACAAGCGCAAAGAGCGTATCTTCCAGTTGCTTGAGGCCAGCCCTCAAGTCCGTCCCCAGTTGGCACACATTGCTCATGATAGAAGCTCGCGTCTCGTGTCGTCCACGAAGCTGCCAGATTTGACCGTATCGATCCCGTTCTTCGAAGAGGGTCAGAATGGGCCCCCGCACGACGCTATCACGTACCACATTTCTATCACATTGAAGGGCGAGCTAAGCGTTAACGACCTCTCTAAGTACGTTATCTGCAATTTTATTTCACTTGATTTTGACCATTCTCTCTAGGTACCTCAACGCTGACAAGGCATCCCGGGATTACGACCCGTTGCCTATCATCTCTGCCCTCAATCTAGTACTGCAGCAGAAGCCTCTGAGCACAGGCGTGCGTATTGGGCAGAACAAGTACTACTTCCAACCTCCACCCGATCAACACAAAGTCCTAGGATTAGGCATTGAGGCATGGAGAGGGTTTTCTACGTCTATTCGTCCTGCTTACCAGCAGCTGATGGTTAACATGTGAGTGCCGCATAAAAGGGATATGAAGGTGTATTAACTCTCTCGACTAGCAACGTTTCTATGGCCCCATTCGTCCAGCCAGGTAACCTTGCAGATGTTCTCGCTGCATTCAGTCGGAATTCTTCGGGGGGGATGCCAACTCTTCCCAAGGACCTTGCTAGAAGCATCAAAGTTACCACTACCCATCTTGGCTATAGACGTCGCTACAAGCTCTGGGGGATTGGTCGCCAATCTGCCCGCAATACTACCTTCCCTTGCGAAGAATTTGGAAAGAAGAACATGTCCGTTGAAGAATTCTTTAAGAGAAGTACGAATCGTTGTCATTGGACTCCGTGTATGAAACTCATGCTTTTGTACAGAGCATAACATTACTTTGCGTCGTGGAGCTGACCTCCCAGTGATCAATGTTGGGAGCATCAAGAGACCGGTATGGCTCCCTGCTGAAATATGCACGATTGAACCGGGAAACCCATACCGAGGACGGCTAGGCCCTCAAGAGGTGGCACAGATGATTCGATTTGCGTGTAACCCCCCGCGCGTTAACGCAGAGTTTATCGTTGATGAGGGGTTCAAAAAACTATCCCTTTCTCCTCCTCAGCCACCTGTTACCGGGTTTGGTCTCTCCATCGACCTGGAAATGGCTGTGATCCCCGCTCGCGAGCTGAACCCTCCGTCGCTATCCTATAGCACAGGAAAACCGAGGGTGGCCAATGGTTCGTGGAATATCCTCGACGTCAAGTTCCACCGTGGCGCGACTGTCAACGGATATTGGGTGCTCCCTATACGAGAGCGAATGCAGAATAGATATCCGTCCCCAGATGACATGAAGCCTCTAATAATGGCATTTTCGAAGAAGTTACAGTCGGCTGGGATGAATATTCAGGGGGGCATGCCACGATTGTTGAAGGAGCTGCCGGCGTTGGCTCCTGAGCACGAGGACCCGGGAAGGGTCAACTCTCTGAAAAATATCAAATCATATCTACAGCGTGCGTTGTCAGCGGGTCCCAGGCCAAGTTTTATACTGGTGCTATTGATGCATACCGACAATTTCATCTACCCAGGTGTCAAGGTGGGTACTTGTTTTGTATTTTGAAAATGGTGTTGCTGACAGGCGGTACTAGCGCATTGGAGACTCTGAGCTAGGGTTGCAGACGGTTACGATGCAGCTCGAAAAGGCTATGAGAGAACAGAATAAACAAGACCAGTACCTCTCGAATGTTGCCTTGAAGGTGAACACGAAGCTTGGTGGAATCAACCACAAGGTATATATTTTTAAATAACCTTTTCTGGATGCGACGTACTGATGGAGTGTGTGCAGTTGGAGAATCAACACATGACGTGGCTGCGCAAGAAGAAGACGATGATGGTGGGGATTGACGTTACCCACCCAGGTCCAGGGACCAAATTTGGCACCCCGTCCATCGCTGCGGTCGTGGCGAGTGTGGATGACGATTTTGTCCAGTTCCCGGCGAGCATGAGGATCCAGAGGCCTGATGCTAATAGACATTCGAAAGAGGTCAGTTTTGCTTCCGTTGGTTTCTCTGCGGCTGCTTATGATTCCATTCAGGTCGTCGATGAACTGCGGGATATGATGCTCGAACGTCTGTCGATGTACGAGAAGAAGAATAAGGCGCTGCCGGAGAGGATTTTCGTGTTCCGGGATGGTGTCTCTGAGGTGAGTGATGACGGCAATTCATTGTGATGCTCTGAGTGACATTGCTGCTTTAGGGTCAATATGATATTGTTCTTCGAGAGGAGCTCGTACAGATCAAGGAGGCTGCGAAGAGACTGAATACCAAGGACAGGAAGGCGTACAAACCGCTTGTATCCATTATCATATGCGGGAAGCGCCATCATGCTAGGTAGGTTACGCTATCGTTCCCTTGGCTCTGCGCTCAACTACTTTCAGGTTCTACCCTACAGATAGTGCAAATGCGGATAAGAATGGTAACACGAAACCCGGAACGGTGGTTGACAAGGGCATTACCGGAGTGTAAGTTACTTCTTTTCTGAGGCGACATCCCTGCTTAGACTTTGTCTACAGGTTTGACTACGATTTCTATCTCCAAGCGCATGCTGGTCTTCAGGGCACAGTCAAGCCTACGCATTACGTCGTCATCTACGATGAGAACAGCCTCAACGTCGATGAGCTTCAGAGGGGAACGAATGATACGAGTTATCTGTATGCGCGGGCCACGAAGGCTGTGAGTCTCATTCCGGCGGCGTATTATGCGGATCTGGCGTGCGAGAGGGGGAGGTGCTACATAAATGATTTCTTGTTGGATGATGCATCGACTGTTACGGGGTCCCTCACTCGTGATGAGGAGGCGGCGAAAGTGTTTGAAGCTGCTCGGAAGGCTTGGGGTCAGGGGGTGAGTGCCTTTGTTCATGTGGGTTAAGGTGACTGACTGGTGTGTTTGCAGCTCCATGACAATATCAAGGACAGCATGTTCTATATCTAGAAGGAAGAATTTAGGAGGTCTGGTGTATATGTTGTGCTTTCGTGCTGTGCTGTGATTTTGTACTTTCTATCTGTTGCTTGCAGTTGCTTTCATGATGTCGTGTTGTATATGATACCGTAATGAACGAATATGCCTTTGGATGTGTTTTGCATTGTATTGCTACTGATCACCAAGAAGCTGAAACCAGGAAACGACGAGATTGGAATAGCCTGACAGGCCCAGAAAGTAGGTGGATTAAGGTTCTCTGGTCTTTGAATTTCTCGTCTTCTTTGGCAGATAATGCCAGCAGGATGACACAGACAAAGTCATGGGATTGGAATGACCTTCACACTAAACGCTGGATATTACACACCTCGAGTCACCGGACTTTGTGCTGCAATTGAATGGTGCTTAGACAATGAAGCGCCTGCAATCATGAAGCCAGGGCATTACGTTGCCATCGACTCTGAGGCGTGCTGCCCGTGCGTTTAGGTGCACGGACCCATTTATTGTAGCTTTCGATTATTTAAGAGACAGATCTCAAGGGGTGGATGGTTGTATGACGAGTACCAAAGGCAGAGGTTGCTTGATTCATTCAAATTAATCAGGTAGCGAGCAAGCTGATTGAACACATGATACCAAACCGGTGCAGAGGTTCTCACTCGGTAGTATAAGGGGATCGGTCTGATTGGCGGTAAAGAGTCGGCAAGTAGGCTCCTAGATTCATCCATCGTTTTGGGAGTCGCCCGGGCTTCCGCTGGTCTCTATACTCCGCAATCATTTCCATCGGTGGTGGGCTGCTGCTCGCGGGTTTTATAACGGACGACAGCGGAAGTCAATGATAGTAGCGTCGGAGTGCCGTTAAGTATGTTACTGCCCGTAGAACCTCGAGAAGTTAGGAATGGACGACGTGTGAAGAAGGAACACTGGCAACCGATCATTGATCAACGCTTCAGAATTCAAAGCTGAAAATCGAGCTACTAAGATATAAACGAGGCATCTTTAGCATGTTTTTGCCACCACAAAGCTTGGAGCAGAGCAACCGTATGCATCAATCCTTGATAAATACGGTAAAATACCATTCATGAACACTCTTGTTTTTGTCTTGTTTACTAATTAGCTAATTTTCGTGGACTGTTTGGCTATGTAAGCTTGACGTCGGCGTGCCACTAACCTTCAACATCTTACCTACTTCCAGCTCGCTACCCTATATCCGGAACACTGAGGACATTTTCCCTCAGATCCAACCATAAGGTGAGAAACCTTGTTTTAGGGAAGCCAGATCGTGGCTGATATTGCCCTTCTCGGAGTCGAAATATTACCCATTGAACATCGTATTTCTCGGTAAATTGTCGACGGATGCGCTGTCGAAGGTTGATGCAAATCAAGCTGTTGGGCAATATGCGTTCCGTGCTGCTGGCTGTGCTTAATGCCATATGAGCCCATTAATGTTGATTCGGAACATCCTCGACGACGACTACTGCAGAGTGTCATCACCTTTACCTGCATGTGATGCAAATCAGGAAACTATTCGGGGAATTAGCGGCTAGATGACGAACTCAGTTGATCAGGTCACAGTGAGCTGGGTCGATATAAAAGTTGAGGGGTAAATTCGTCGTTCTCTACATCTCTGAAAGATGAAATCGATTTCCACGCTCGTGTTTCTGGCTATTGTTACTGCTCTCTCCAGTCCGGTGCTCTCTCAGTCGGCGACATGGGGGCAATGCGGGGTACATATGGTCTACATCCTTTGGAAACTCGGTCTCTGAAGCTACGTCTTTTAGGGAATTGGATGGACCGGAGCAACCACTTGCGTTGCTGGTACACAATGTGTGGTATTAAACGACTGTAAGTGCTTGCAACGAGTAGGCGACCATGATGTTTGTTGAACGCCTCCTCATCTTAAGACTACTTCCAATGCCAACCTGGAGCAGCTTCTACCTCCGCTCCCGCCCCCACATCCACTGTCGCCGCTCCCCCCACCGGAACCGGAAGCCCTCCCACAGGATCCCTTCCTCCAGCTGGCGTACTGACACAAGTGACCAACTTCGGACCTAACCCGAACAACGTAGGCATGTTCGTCTACAGACCCGCGACCCTACCAAGCAAGCCTCCCCTCATCGTCGCCATCCATGAGTGCACGGCCTCGGCTCAAATCTACTTCTCAAGCACCCAATACGCCACTCTCGCGAACACACATGGATTCATTGTCATCTACCCAGACGCTCCGAGAAGCGGAAAATGCTTCGACGTCAACACTCCTCAGACGTTGTCGCACAACGGTGGTGGAGACTCGCAGGGTATTGCTTCAATGGTTACTTTTGCCATCGCTAACTACGGCGTTGATCCATCTCGGGTTTTCGTCACTGGGACGTCTTCTGGAGGTCTGTCATCTTATAATTCTGTTATATCCATGCAATTATTGATGGTCCATCCGTTTAGCGATGATGACGAACGTCATGGCTGGCTCATACCCTGAACTCTTCGCGGCAGCCTCTGCTTATTCGGGTGTACCCTTTGGTTGCTTCGCTGGTCCCAATGCTTGGAACTCTCAATGCTCCACAGGAGAGCTCATTCAGACTGCACAGCAATGGGTCTGTTTTCATCGCACTTTTTGTCAATGTCACGTTTTTTAAACCCAATACAGGGCAACGAAGTCCGTGCGGCCTACCCAGGATATACGGGTTCGCGCCCGAAGATGATGTTGTGGCACGGTACCGCGTATGAATCTTCATCTAGCTTTGATATTTTGCGCTTGTAATCTAACGCCATCGTTTTCCCAGTGATACAACTCTGGCCTACCCCAACTACGGAGAAGAGATCAAAGAGTGGACCAATGTCCTTGGCGTTTCGCAGACAGCGACGACAACGGCACTAAACAACCCACAGTCCGCATACACGAAGACCACATATGGCGATGTAGTCGTCGGATATTCAGCTGCTGGTGTCGGACATACAGTGCCTGTCCATGAAACCATGGATTTGGCATGGTTCGGCATTGCATGATGGGTTCTCTAGTCTTGTGGCTGCAATTCGTGTCAAGTGGTCGATGCAGAGTCCCTCGTGTAATTTGAAAATATCTTGAATTTATATTCCTAACGATAATGATTCACCTAAAGTGCGTTTGCCAATGGCGCCTTCCAGTAAAACTGTTAAAGTATATACATCCGAAATTTCAAGCCTTGTTAACGAGACAACTCTGCAACCAGATACAACACGTAGCCAATACGATGGAAGAACACCTGACTGTGGCTTTACCCCTAGTAATGGATGCTCAACGGCCAGTCAAAAGATTTGGCATCTTGTCTCGGTTACCTTCTACGCCGACAACCGATCAGTGTTTGGTTCTTGAAAGTTCCTATAGAGTCAAGTGTGCTGCGATCTCGGACTAAGATTGAAGAACGACTTTAAACAGCTCAGGAAAATCAAGTCCGTATTTCTACTACTATTGTACAAACTTTCAACGTGGAAACGACAGCACTATCATTGCCTAGCTCATCAATTTTATTATTGTCCACCTCCATGGGTTTTTCTGCGGTCCGCATTTAAGCTGCCTGGCCTCCATTCACCTCCATCTGCTCAATCTGTGACGTTGTTGTATAAACCTTCTAGTGGTCAACGGCTAAGACCATGAACATTCCTGAATTTCGAATCTCCGACATGACATCCTGTCCATCAATGCGGAGCTGATAATCCACGTAGCATCGGTAAGGCCTTCCAGGAGCCCTGTATTCAGAAATGCATCTATAACTGCTTTGAGTTGCATTGAGAGCTTGCCCGCAGACGACGACAAGATCGCACCCATCAAGACAATGATACGCCACACCGACCGCTCTCGGCAGCTCAAGGGCTCGCATCATGATCGCGTTTTGCGCTCCACGCCGGAGCCTATGCCGTTTGTCTGGGTATGAACTCAATGTGTGGTTCGCGGCTCGATGCCTGTCGGCCCAGAGTGTTGCCTAACGATTACCTAAGTCGCGAGCTTTCGCCGTAGAGATGGGCGAAAGTCACGAAAAAGTAGTCATTCACCAGCCTCTCGAGATTGTAGACAGAGCTGATTACTCTGATTTCTGAGGGAATAATTGCGGCGAACGTCTCGGGAGGGTTAGGTTGGCCATGCTAGAGGTGTCGGTGGAGGGTGATGCGAATCCTAGAACTTGAAGAAGGCCCTCGTTTCTCCATTTCAATGTCAGCAGAGGAATGGTACCTCACATGCTATACTTGCTAAGTGATCATTCTTAGATGTTTGGAGCTTGCATGGGGACCATACTTTAGATACATATGTCATCGCTGATTCTCAACTGGGAAGTTGATACCGGAGATAGTATGTCGACAAGACCTGGAGATAAGAAGTAGGCTGTAATTGAGAGTGAAGAGATCCACAACGCCTACAGCCAGTCCTTATGGGGAAGGCCGCACAGATTCCATCTAGCAAACGCAGCGAAAGCAATACGAAAAAATTACGCATTCTGGAGCGATCGAACCAATACAACGCCCATCCCGAGGAATATATAGGTGATACGAAGGACATCAGAGACAGAATAAGCCAACGGTGTGAGAGGGGTGTTCACTCTTCAACAAATGGCCTGCCCGGGACGCCTAGAGCGCTCACATAAAGTGGAGAATCTAGACTGCGAATAGACCTGGAAACGGAGGAATCTGATGGAAGAGATTCTCAGCATGCAGAATGATTCAGTGCCGTCTAATAAAGCGCAATCGCGTTGAGTTCTGCCGGGGCCTGGACGAAAGAACAAAGTACGGTAGAAAAGAGGGGCAAAGGTGGGTTTTATCGTTGACGTAGAACCGGTAAACCGAAGGAATGTTGAGCATAGATCTTCTGCCCCGATTCGCCAGGTCCAGCTCCGAATCGCAGTCGAATACATTGAGCATCGAGTTCTGTTACAAAACAATTGTAGCGACGAGAACCAATAACAGAAAGAGAAAGAGAAAGAATTCGGACGCGTCAACGCGGGAGCCGGATAGATCACGTGAGCAGAGGGCGAACCGAGGCCGGAAGACCAACCGCAGACCAACGAAGAATCTCTCAATCGTATTCGCTCGAGGGTTCTGCAAATCCATTGGCTCGGGAGTCTGGCCAACAGAAAGTATTGATTTTTTTTGGTAATGTAATCTAGACATCAGAGTGATGTCTTCACAGATCTGTGGCACACGTTGAAACTGTTCTAGAGAATTGTCTGGACCCTCTTAAAGTTGCCGACCGACCTCCGTGATGCAAGTCCAGGCGCGCGCCAGGCAATCCCGTACTTCTTTCTGTTCGATGGAACTAGTTAGTGCCGTGACGTATGTTCGACATCTAGCTTGCTATGCTTTACATATATAACACTCTCCATCTTATCCACAAATCACAATGGTTGTCTACCTGTGCTCTCCCAGAATGGGCGAAGTAATTCCTGTCTTTCGCTCTTCTATTACAAACCTCGACTCCCTCGTCACTTTCTATCAGCAGGAGCGTACCTGGGCCCGTCAAATACGAGCTGAGCTGCAGGAGCAATCTCAGGAGGACGTCGACAAACTTGAAGGTACAATATTGTCCCCGCTCCCCTCGCCGGCATCTTCTCCTCTGCTCTCTTCACCAGAGCTACCGGAATCTCTCCAGCTGTCGGTACCATTGCCCAAGCCACCGCGTTCGCCATCCCATCGCATTAGGCGGAAGAAGGAATTACACGTCAAGCTTGCTACACCACCCTGGCACGCCTCACCATATAGCCTGCTTATGCTCAGTATGTATGAGTACATCACGCAGTCCAGGATGGAGAGCTGTCAACGCGTTGACCGGCTGATCAAGAATGCCAGTCGCGCTCATCTTTTACGCAACAAGTGGGTTTTCTTCAGCACTGCCTTGATCCCTTTTCCTGATGTTCTTTCTTAGGAGCCATTTGCATCTAAACCGCAATGACGCTTCTGGCGACGACGAATCTGCATAACACGAACACTTTGCTTCACATCTAGTACATTCCTTCCGACTCTCCTGCGTTACCATCACCTCTGTCGTTCCAATGCTTCGTTAGTCCAGCCTCGTATGGCTCGGGATTGAGCGCAACGGGGGACGTGTCGCCAGTTACTGGACGCTAAAATGTAGGCGTCTCGACGTAACACTACCAAAGCGCCTAGATCCGGGGTTACTCTTGGAATTTCGGGTTGTGTGGTCTTTACGCAGTTGTGGGAGTTACTGGATCAGCGATCTGAATGGTTTAAAGGGATGGAGACGGCGATATGTTCTTTGCTGGTAAAGTTTATTCTAGATTCCTAGAGTCAACTACGCACAGCTTCCTTGGAGGGCCATTTTTTGTTGTACAAGTTGGTATGTTGTACTAATAATTATTTGTACTAAGGTATCTACAATGAATCAGTGTAAACTTGGTGTAAACAGATGCATCTTGACTAATTCGACCAAAACCTAGTTTCGCTCGAGTAGTGCTATTCTCTGGCTAGCACACAGGACGATCCGCTCGTAAACTTAATTCCCCAGATATAGCACTCGTGTTATGGCGGTCTTAAGTTCGCATTGATTCGAACTTGACCAATGACCAATCCGGAGGCAGGAAGTTTTCTGGACTCGTCCAGATTTCTAATAGGTTCAAGCAAATCAAGACGGAATTCCTAGCCACTCACTCGGCAGATAAAATTAGCACGTATACTGATGCTAAGCCGGAGCACTAGTACAATGTTCGAGAATGCTCTAGGGACAACCGAAAATAGCATGGTAAGCGTAGTGGACTTGGTCTCTCGTAGGTGGACGTAATATCAACCCAACGACAGATAGGATACCAGCGGACAATTGATATGCGATGCTTATACCTCCGATATTTCAAGCCCTGTCAGCGAGACAATTCTGCAACTAGATACTTCACTACAGTATCTGGCAGTTGGGGAGTTGAACCATATGAAAGTCGTGACAGATAAAACAGGCGCCGACGCCAGTCTGAGTAGTCCCCAAGTCGATGCCAGTGTACCCAATCAGCATTCGTAACGCGAGTTTGCGGGTAGTGGAACACGTGCCCACTGTGGTTTTTGACTAGATCCCTGTCAATGCACGTTGTGACTAGTTGTTCACAACGAACTGCGGATGCCTGGTACATAGGTCGTTACGCAGGCCGATCCGAGTAGACCAAGATCCGGGGATCTGCTTCATGACTTTCCCGGAGGAAACATTCTCCGTACGATCCACGTCCCCTCGGAAATGAGTAACGAGGTGCGGCTCGATGTTCAAATTTCTTTCGATGAAAGGTTTCAGGTTTGTTTCTTGCCCACAAGCAATTGTACTGTTCACAAGTAAGCTTTGGTAAAATATCCATCAAACGGGTTCAACCTGTGTTCGATGTTGAAGTTGAGCGAGGGTCAGGTCTCGAAGTCGTGTGATGACTCTGGCTTCCACTGCGGAATGTAATGATGAGATGGGATAAGATGGGATACGGCGACGCGGTAGCGAGCAAGGAGAGGTGAGTACAGGAAAGGTTCTAATGGCACAGCAGCTTCGATTTGTTGAACCAGGTACTTATATACCACGAGAGAAGATGTCTTCCGGGGTGTGTAGATGGCAGGTGGTATGTATACATACGTGGAAATTCTCTCGTAAATACTAGAGATGCCTTGGGATACTGAATATTGAATGACCAAACAACATCAATTTAATCGGGGCAATGGAACATCATACACTTGGGGTCCGGGGAGACAATCAGGCAAGAATCCCAGACCTTCGTGCCGCATTATATTAGGAACTGCGGCACCAAGGTGTCAGTTAACATCATTTGTGATTCCAAGAGGGGCGAAAGGCGACGGAGAGCAAAGGGAAATGAACCGTCACAAGCCTAGTGGACCGGGGTCAGCCCTGACGCCCGTGACCTAATCATTGCCCTTTTAGTGTGCAACGCCATCAATCCGAGACCCTAATTCTATCTTCCAACCACCATCTCATCCCGTTTCAGGCTCAATTCCTGTCGGCCTCCTCCATATCCTGCCTTCAAAAATGTCAGAAGAGCGAGAAGATATTAAGCCGAAGATCAACATAACCATCAAATACGCAGGCGATGGCGAAAAGCGCACGTCTACCTTTGTATCTATGTCCCAGTGGCGTTCGCCTCTAATCTCACCGTATAGAGATAACGGTTGCCGTGAAGCGGACGACAAAATTTGCTAAAGTGTTTACAGCCGCGGAGGTGGGCTTTTGACGCGTCCTGACGCGTTCTCTCAGCTGACCTAGAGTGCTTAGAAAAAGTTCGAGAAAGATCCCGGTTGGAATATTGCAGACTTGGGCGTTGTTATGTTACTCAACTGGATTCAGGTACCTTGAAATTTGTTCTGAATGGGGATAGACTGCGGCCTGAAGAGACTCCGGGAGACGTATGTAGCCGTGACTTTCTGTGGTGGCATTGAGATTTAACTAATGTCGGATTATAGCATGATATAGAGGATGATGATATAATATACGCATTTCTGGAGCAGGTAAGGCTTCTCCCCTTTCATATTCTTTCTGCTAATGTCTCTTACAGCAAGGAGGCACCCGGTTTATCGTTTTTACTTAGTGTTTTTCACTCTACCACCGCGGTATCATTATAATCTTTGGCCATTCGTTTACTATGATCTACAAGACCTCTGTCAAAGATGTCACGGCTCTTAATCATGTACATTTCACTAGACAGTATCAAACAATCTGTCCTTCGAGACGAGATTTACTCCACATGAGTCCGCAGGGTCTCGCACTATCGTGCCCAGACGCATGATAGCCAGCCACATTTGTCTTCATGTTCCTGATTGGCGATCTTAACTGGTGGAGTTCGAAATTGTGGAAATGAAAAAGTCAAATTGCGAGAAGACATAAATAGTGGTATCGTATCAAAGTAAGTTCGGTATCATGGCAGGGTCACAAATCCAAATCAGAGAAACTCGTCAACTGTCCAATCATCTACTGTCCCTTCAAGGAAGCCAATGCTTGGTCTGCCGCCACGTCTTTAGCGACATGCTTTTGGAGACCAGTACCGGTACCGCAAACCTTGCCATCGACTGTGAAAAGTTCATCAGGAAAAGTTGTACGCAATGATTGGAAAGCTCACCTTTACAAGTCATTGTCCAAGTAGGCTTATTTGGAGGACCTGTGTTTGATTCCACCCAGCTGACAGCGTCGATTCTGTTCTGTTTCTGAAGATCTACAGGACTATCAGGAACGGTCTACAGTCAGATTCGGGAAGTATTACAATTATTGAGACCACTCGTTCCACCTGTAAATCTGTAAGAAATAAGCATCCAAAGCTCTGGAGAGTGACTAACTGTCGGTATTAGACATTGCTGTTCAGTCAAGTTCGTGTTTCTGCAGAGCCCATCCTTCGAGCAAAGAGTTTTATAGACACTTAGCGAAAACGGCGACCTCCACGATTTCATTTCGCCTTCATGTCTCATCATCCGCTGGGGAAGAATCCCTGCAATGTCCGCCCGAGAATTAAACGCGCCACAGCGACGTGGAAGTCTTTCTAAAGTTGAGATGTATGAACGCCGCGGCACGATCATGAAAACAAAGGTACCGTCAACAGGATATTGCCTCCTCCTGGAGAATTCGTGGGAATGTGTCGGGAAGATCAGAACAAACTTGGCCATATCTCGACTTCCCATTTCGTTGTCTGGCCAATGAATCACAACATGAGGCGCAATATGCGAGGGAGGTCCACCGGAATTGCCGAGCGAGGCCGTCGGCCTGAGCGGTTCGAAGTGATTACAATGTTAGTAACATTACAAGGTAGCCTCGTTTTGTTTTGTGAAGACATGAAGGAGGGTATGACGCGGCCATGATGTCAGCTGAGACTGATAGCTTTCGAGCGACGGGATGAAATCGTGCGCGAACCAATGGGATTGGTTTCCTAAGCGTCTTTAGTAAAAAGATCTTCTGAGGCGTGCCCATTGGTTGGATCTACATCAGCAGCGCGGCCGACAACGACTAACGCATGAGTCAGTGCCTGTTCAGCATGCTAAGGTCACTCACGGGAAAAGACATGAGACTTAATAAGAAGAGAAGTCTGTCGGTAAAAAAGGTCCTGAAAAGGCGCGTCAATGTCCAAACCCACATGGACGTCGGCAAAAGACGACAGCTTCAGTTCCGCAGGTTCACCACCGGCAGGGACTAGGAGTCCACGAGATGGACATAGCTGTATTTTCGCACGGTAGCAAGCAAAGTTTCATAAGGCATCTCGGCGCACTCATCGAGTACAGCCAGGTCATGCAGAGAGGACATGAAACGAGGGCCAGCGTTACAACCAGGAATTCAGTCGTCTGTCAACGGTATGTCGGGCACATCGTGAATACGACGAAGCTTTCAGTCCGTTGCCAAAGACTTAATATCATAGATATTCATCGGATGGATTAAAAAATACATCTGTACAGATAATATGTCAGACCCCTAAGTTAAAAGAAGAGAACAAAGGCGCACGACATGTGTAGAGTAAGAAGATACAACCCCAGACAAAATCTGATCATGCCTTGGTGTCTTCCTCGGCATCATCGAGTGAAAGTTTTTCGATGGCATCGTGGAAGTTCTCGTCATCGCTGCTCCCGCTGTCTTCCTCGTCATTCTCGTCCTCTTCTTCCTCTTCATCATCTTCGTAATCTAGCTGCGTCCCATAGGATAAGCGAAATAATTAACTGAAAAAATGTCGACTCACAGGATCATATATGACACGAATGATAAGACTGCAGCTGGGACAGGTAGCAATGTCTTCATAATTAGCCAGCTGCTGTCGTGAGATTTCGAAACGGTCTCCGCAGGGACAAGGATAGTGATAGACACGCTTCTCAGCATCCCACACCATGTCTTCGATTTCAATCTCGTCGTAGTAGGCGCCCATGCTGTTGAGTATCCGGGAAAAGGCTAGCCAGGCGATACGGACATGAAGTGATAGTAAGAGAGCAAGAGAGAGGAAGAGAAAACTGCGGCTTCTGGTGCCGAGATCCGGTATTTGGCAGACATGCCGATCGCAAATAAGCCGCTCCAGCGGCCCGACTCTGCCCGCCAGATTTTGACCATTGTACAAAAGCTAGGATTTTATACCGGGTAGGCATTTTTTTAATGCAGCGTCACCTCATATTATGCTAATGCCAAGCTATAAGGACTATGATATTGGAATTTTTATACCCGCTGCTTCCGGACGGCCCGACCACAGGCTCCCGAACAAAAACCGCCAGCATTCAGCTGACCTCCAGGAATCACATATATACGAGCAAAAAAAAAGACATCTTCAAGGCCACATATTTCTGAAGATATTCACAATGCCGTGCATCTTCTCCTTGCTGGGGATTGTTTTTGGAATCGGAGTCGGTATGCCGCCGCATTCTATCACAAGAACACCGTGCTCATCTCTCGCAGCGTTGGTTCACGCGTTGATAAATCCAATACTCCCGGGCTTTAATCCAGATCCTTCTATACTGAGCGTAGGATCGAATTATTTTATTGCTACATCTACCTTCGAATACTTTCCTGGAGTTCCCATCTATCACAGCACGAATCTCGTAGATTGGGAGCTCATTGGGCATGGCTTGACCAGACCATTGCAGCTGTCGCTTCTTGGAACTCCATCAGATGCAGGTGAGTACCGTCCTTCTATGTGCTCGTTGCCTGGGCGCTAAGTGTGATGAACCTGAAGGTGTTTGGGCACCAACGCTGAGATTCCACGAGGGAGTATACTATCTCGTGTGCACGACTAGATATGTCTATACTCGTGCGTCTACTGCGATACTACGCGTCGTTACACCTTGATCATATCCGTAAAGCGGAATTCAGGCTCTTCCCTCGAAGCTTCTACGTTTCCACAGAAGACATATTTGTAGGTGAATGGAGTGATCCGGTTTACTTCGGTGCGTGTTCCGTATTTCTTACGTTATTTTCATTCCATCAAACTTAATGTTTCACCCAGACTTTCTTGGATATGATGCAGATCTTTTCTGGGATACCAACGGCGATGTAAGAGCATATCATGCTCTGTGAGCTAAGCTGAAAACATTTTCTCAGGTATACGCTACATGGACTGGAATAAACAACGCCGTGGACAAAATCTACGGCATATACCAGAGTAAAATCGATCTCGTTACAGGAGATTCTCTCACTGGTGATAAACTCATATTCAATGGAACTCTTCCCAACGATTCGACGTCTAGGCCTGAAGGTCCGCATATATATTTGGTCAACGGTACCTACTACTTAATGATCGCAGAAGGTAAACATCGCAGCCAATTATAGTCTAAAACATACGACACTCACATTCGACCCTGTAGGCGGTACTGGTATTCATCATCAAGCTACCATTCAGCGCGGTCCATCCCCGTCAGGACCTTGGGAAAACAATCCCAGCAACCCGATCATTTACAATGGCGCAAACATTTCTCTACCTGTGCAGTCTACTGGCCATGCCGATTTCATGCAAGCGGCGGACGGAAGCTGGTGGGGTACCTGCCTGGGAACTGTACCGCAGAACGGGAACTTTAGCTTCCAGCAGCTAGGCAAGCAGTGTTTATCCTTTCCCTCACACAGCGCTAATTTCTCGTCCTTCTGGTCAGGACGCCAGACCTTCTTGTTCCCCGTGACATGGGAAGATGGTTGGCCTGTATTCAACGGAGGCCGGCCCCTGAGCTTGCATATGGAAGGTGTTCTCGAAGACAAGTCCCCGCTCTCTTCATACTCGGACGGTTTCACCTCGGCAACTCTCGATAATTCATTCTATTTCGTCCGGAATCCATACAAGGCGTTTCACTCCCTCACTGACCGACCAGGATATCTGAGGCTGAAAGCGAACGGCTACGCACTTGGAGACAGAGACAGCGCGGCCATCATAACACGCAAGCAAACTGCATATGAGGAGACATTTGAGACGATCCTCGAGTTTTCCCCCGGTACTAATTTGACGGAGGCTGGACTGAGCGTCTTCTATGGAGACATGATGCACAATGATATTGGGATCACTGGGGACTCTGGGAAGCGGTACATCGTTACGCGGACGCTTGTTCCTGCGGAGCAAATAGGGCCATGGGGACTGACATTCTCTAATAATACGATCACCAAGACGAATTACTACGAGCTTGAGTCCACTGATGGGCCAGTACGGTTGAGGGTCATGGCGAAATCAACGGAGTATACGTTGGGTTATGCGGAAGGGCGATGGGGACCTTTCAATGATCTCACGACGTTCAGTAGTATGTATATGACGGTCCCGCCGACAGGGTACGTCTCTTCACAACTCTTGTAGGTCGTTAGACTCAAATCGTGTCACAGTGGTTTTTTCTTTAAAGGCTCATCCTTCGCGCTTTATAACACAGGACATGGAAGGTCTAGTTCAAGACCCGCGGATTTTGGGTACTGGAAACAAATACCTTCGAATTAAAGTAGAGTAGCAGGCAATCGCATCGAAAGACTGTCCACATCAATGGACATCAAGTATACTCCTTTGTTTTCCTATCATTGCATACTATCGAAGCGGATCGTAGCCGTATTGGGACTCCTCACCATCAAGAGTAAGTGGAAGCTTGTTTGTCGGGCGTTAAATACTATGTACAATACAACCAAACCTGACATCTAGTACGTGGGAGTGCCCTCCTCCCTCTTCGAAGTGCCTTCCTGCCCGTTAGGAGTGCCTTCCTCTCTCTCCGAAGTGCCTTCCGGCCCGTTAGCAGCGCGATCCCGCCTCATCTTCACCGGGAAGTCCCGCCTCTTCCCTGAGCGCATTTGGCTTCGTCTCTCACCGCAGTAGCGACAGCAGACAATGTCGGAGAGTACATCGTAGATGGTGATGATCACCTGCAAACAGTCTGTCAGTCCCGATGTGAGATTAAACGATAATGGAAAGCTGTACGGCCGTGATAGCCTGGACTATTGTCACGAAAACATGGGCAATCGAAGTAACGATGCGCCCGACACCACGTCCGAGTGTAGCAAAGATCATGCCGATACCACGTCCTAGTGCAGAAATAACAGATCCCTTGAGGCAAAATCAGTATAAAAAGTAGGGCAGAATTACTCCGACGCGTACCATGTTTAATGGTCGATGCAAGGTTAATTTTTGGGTCTGTTGGAGACGTAGTAAGATTATCTTTTAAATGTTCATTGTGTCGGAGGCAAATGACATCCCCGATGCGAACACTTGGCGACAATGAAACATCCTTCGCGATTAATAACGGAATATCCAGTTGAATTAAATAACCTTGACGGTGCTGTGTAGTAGAAGGGAAACACCCGTTCCCGCCCAATATATTCCGCAAAAAACTTTCGTCAATGAATTGTGTGATAACATGAAGTTGATACATATGAAGTTCGTGTATTGCCTATTGCTAAAAGAGGTGCAGCAGAGTAGGAAGGAAAGAGAAAGGTATATCGACTCGTTCACGCGGGAAGCGCATGTTGTCTACTGCGTCTCAACCGCGTCTAATAACGAGTAGTTCTTCTTCTCCGCCCGGTGCGCATGCCGCTGCGTCTCGAGCCACAGCATCGACAGCAGAGAATGTCCGCGATAACATCAAAGATAGTGACAATCACCTTTAGCAATTTTCGTCAGTCTCCGATATAAAGTGGGTGATAATAAAAAGGTTTTACCGTAGTGATAGCTCCAATTATGGTCATTATAACATTGGCAATAGCGGAAATGACCGCGTTTATACCACGTCCGATTGCAGAGACGACGGGATCCCTTAAAAAGAGACGCGTAAAATTCAGTATGATGGTGGAAGGGGTTGTTATTCGACGCGTACCATGTTTCAAAGTGATTCAAGGTGGGGATAAGATAATTGAGTTTTGGTTCAGTTGATATAAATGGTAACCGGTAGACTGAGACTATCTGGGAACAGAGGAAGAACGGTATTCTCTTTATACCCGCCGCCACACCCATGGAGGCAGGTGACGTCGATGTGGGTTGCCCTATGACGCGGATAATAAAATGACGTCACTGAAACGTGCCTGGCGATCATCGAAGAAAGAAAGAAAAAACGATGAAATTTGGAAAAGTGGAGAGTATTTGGAGTTACGAAGACTGTTATCAACTGTTATCCGGCATTCTTGTTACCACAAGGGATCGCGGTGCTCCACAGGGACGTCTTTACCCCCCTGCCCCTGTGGATAAGAGTACGAAAAAAATGATGACGATGGATCAGGAAGATTGGAGCGAAAGATGAAAAGTGGCAGTGAAATGATGTCAAATTTGACCCATAGGTACAACGACAGAATATGAACAGAAGAGATAAACGTGGTATAATGGAGCGAAAGATGATCATACAAAAAACCATTACTTGTTGGTTCACAATACTATAAACTAAGTAGACGGAGTGTACAGCATACGAGAGGAGATCGACAGCGACAAAACATAACGTGCTGCATGAAAACTTCCATCTGGTAGAGGTTATTGGATTATTTGAGGATCATGGGATGGAACGGGTAAACACACCTATTTCCACAGTTGGTACATCTGATTAAAGAGAGGGTCAGCCGGTATGGCGCAGAATAGTGAACAAGTGAACGTACGTTACGAAGGTCTAAGAAGAGATGATCAGCTACTGGAATACGTACAAACGCAAAGGACGATACATACAGTCATCGGTTCGTCGGCACTCCGCGTCTGGGCCTGACGATAGCGACATTTTCGCTGACAAGTTGATGGGATCAATAAAACGTGCTACGCTGATGGTTCGCTGGACGCACCTGCTTGCATCTTCCGCATTGGAACGCTTCTGTCTCCGCTTGCTGTTCTTCGGCGCTAAGAGATTGGAACAAGTTTTGATCTCGAATTTTGCTATCAGCGGCTTTTCTTTCTTCGGAGGCCATTTCCTAGACGGGGGTGAGCATGT